>JAUKPQ010019249.1:0-53172 GCA_032273045.1 Chloridella minuta
AGCCGAGTTTATAGAGAAATACTTTGGAGCCACCAAAGATGATTTAAATGGTGGATTGGTTATAGTAAAATCAGATGCAGAAGAAAATACAGGAAATTCTAATTCTATGCCAGATCCTATTAATTTACAGTTTAAGAAGGAGCTTATTAAAATGGAAAAACTTGAAGAAATATCAGGATCTTTCTTTGCATGTGGAACTAAAGATGATAAAGGAAAGGACAAACAAATTTATTTCTATGTTCAATTAGTAGATTCTGGATTTGCCTACGTTACATATTGTGGAAGTTTTAACTTCTTTAAAAGATATATTAAAGAATCTGGACAAGTATTAAAAGGAGATAACTTTCAAGGAAGTTTAGATAAGACAATTGAAATGGATCCAAAAAATGGAGAAGAGGAATATCAAATTAGAGCTACTAAAATAAAATTAGAGAATTTAATTAATAAAGATGGTCAGTTTCTTTTAAAAGGTAAAAACTTCACTATTAAATATTTAACAAAATATTCTAATAAAAAGAACACACCAGGTCAATCAGCAACTTCAGGAACTGAAGAAATGTCTATACAGACTTGTTATACTTTGTGTAATGTAGATAAGGAAAATAAATCAACAAGATATAAATTAACTAAAAATATATCTGAAAAAATTAATACTATTGGTGGATTTCCAAATATTAAGGTAGATGGAATAAATAACACCTCAATGGTTAGAAAATAAAATGAGATACTTAAAAAAGTACAAACTCTTTACTGAAGAGGCGGATTTTGATGTTAACATTACAGATGAACCAGATTTAAAAATGGCTAAAGAAAAACTTGCCACATTAAAGACTAATTTATCCAACTATAAAACAAAGAAACCTCTAATAGACACTGCTTATCTAACAATTAAAATAGATGCTGATTTACAGAAAAAAATAGAAGAGATAATAGGCAAAACAGACACCCAGTCTGGAGCAGATAGAAATCCTTTCTTGGTTGAGTATTTACATGTGTCAAATCTTAAAAGAAAAATAAATAATTTACAAAATGAATTGGTGAAGGATAAATTATCTAAAGATGATTTCACAGAAGAATTAAGTTTATCAACTGAGTCAAGTACAAAAGCTTCTGTAACTAGTAAAATAAGTGATATAACCAATAGAATATCAACAAAAACGGCGAGTATAGCGTCGTTGAGTAAGGAAGTAGCTGACTCTGAGAAAGAACTTCAAACAAAAATGTTTAGTGTAGAAAAAGAAATGCAAGATTATATTAAGAAAATATCATCTGAAGTACAAAAATAGAAAAAATATCATTTTTTACATTTTATATATACTACATAACATAAAAAAAATTATTAAAAAATATGGCAATTCAAATTGGAAAATACAAAAGACCAGGAATCTTCATAGAAGAATTTGACAACTCAATCATCACTACCCCTATAGTTGAAGGTATTACTAATATGGTTATTGGCGTTTCAAAAAAAGGTCCTGTTAACACACCTATTAGACTAACTACTGGAAATGATTTAGAATCTATTTTTGGCTCGTTAGATAGAGGATTAGAAAGAAAAGGTTCATTTTTCCACAGAACAATTAGTAAAATGTTGGAGTCATCACCTGTCTACGCTATCAATCTTTTAAGCACCGATGACACGTTAGATGTAATTGAGTACAAGTCTCTTTCATCTTCATCTGGATATATTAATGATATCGAAAGAGAAGGACCTTACAGAAGATTCTTTGACACTACAGGTTTCTGGAAAAGAGACACTGAGTCTTTCATCAACTTAACTAAAAACAATACTGGCTACGCAGACAGAGCGTTTAGTTTAACTAATCTATCTGATAAATATGTAACAGCTTTTGTTTTCAAAAGTCAAGTTATTGGATTTGATAGAACTTTAGTTGAGTGGTATGGTTCTATAGACAAATTGCCTTCATATTTAAATGCTAATGACTACGCATCTGACTACTTAGTAGATGTTGTTGTTGTTAGTGGAGATTGGTCAGATTATCAAAACTTAGCTATAGATAATAGATGGAGTGCTTACTTTAGTGCATCTGGTCTAGTAAAAGGACAAATTAGAAACTTTGCTAATGATAGAAATGTTACTTTATTAGCTTACTACGAAGGATTGTCTTTAATTCCATATTTTAGAAATGCAAACGGAACAAACATATTTATAGAAACTACTATCAATAGAGATACTGATAAAACTGGTTTATTCTGCGCATTCAACGCTGACTTAGTTGAAACTGATTACTACAATGGTAGATTAGACTTAGTAGGTCAAACTATCGCTGGTATCAATGAAGCTGAAATTGAATTTTTATCATATAAAGAAAAAATTGCTGAGTCAGTTGAGATTACAGCAGTACCTCTTGACTTACCAGGTAACGTAACAGCACTTTTAGGTGGTGGATATGGTTACTCATCAGGTCAAAATCAACACGCATTTGTTGATGGTCTTAATAACCCATTAAGTTCTGGTATAGCTACAAACGCTAACAACAGAACGGCTTACTTTGCTGAAGGATATGTTTACAATGTTGAATTGGGAGCTACTTCATCAGCATCAGCATCTATATCAGTTACATATAATGTAATGGATGGAGCATTTGCAATGATAGGAAACACACAAGTTCCTGTTTCAGCTACTACATCACTTGTAATAGACGCTACTGATTATCCAAATACTGGTGTTACAACATCTTATGTATCTACATTTATTTTAGATTCAACTGGTGAAATATTAATTGTTAACAACTTAACAGGAGTTACAACTGGTTCACCAACTAAACCATCTGTAGCTTCAAGTGATATAGTTTTAGGATATGTTGAGTTCAAAATGATAAATGGTTCAATAGCTAAAAATTTAACATCATTCAATGATATAAACGTTGATGATAATGGATTTGTTGATTTCACTTTTGGATCATCATCATCTTATGATTATTTTATAGCAACTCAAAGTACTGCGGATTCAGGAGTAATTAAAATTGAATTCCACAATACAAATGCAGCACCTTCTACAAACAATTACGCACAATATAGAAGATTCAAAATCTTTAACAGATTAGTGGATTTAATTGATTCTCCTAATAAGAACAAAATGACTTTAGTTCTAGACACTGATGGAGTAACTGGTGAAAAAGCTAGTTTATCTACAATGACAATATCAAATATTGTAACAGTATCAACATCTAATAAATCTTTCTACTTAAACACTGGATTGACAGATGATCAATTAGCTAATATACTAAACGGTACATTTATTATCTATACAGTAGATAATGAATTCTTCTTAGGAACTGATTCAGTTATCACAAAAGATACTGTAGCAGATACAACAGAAGGTATTGTAGCTAAATACTCTAAATTCTACTCAAGATTCTATGATGGTATTATAAACACTGGAGATTATTTCTATGGAAATTTAATTCCAACTGCTGGTGATACTTATACTGTAGTATTTGTAGATGGAGAAGTAGCAGCCGGAACAACATCATCTTACGCAGGATTTAACTATGTTCTATTTGACGGAACTAATCTTGATTTACAATATGGTGATCAATTTATTGTACCATCATCTACTCTTAATACTGGTTCATTTACCAACATAAGTGGAACAAATGATGCTTTAAGTCCAACAGCCAGAGCAACAGCTCTTGGATACTCTGGATACTACGCATATGAAGTAAATGAGGAAGTTGTATATGAAGAATTATTGGACGTAAGTTTAATTTATAATTACTTAAAGAAACATTACTTAAAAATGTATTTAAACAATACAAATATATTAGAAGTAGCATTTATGGATGAAGGTTTCACAGCAACTGAAGCAGTTGATGCAGAAGCTAACAATACATTCTATATACAATCTGCTAAGTCTAACTTCAAACAAACTGTTGAAATTGAACTTCCAACAGGATATGTTCAAGTACCTAATAAGATTCTTATTAACGGATCAAGATACACTGAAGTTAAAGTTGGTGATTTCTTATCAGCATACTACGATGAAACATTGTTAAATGTTGGTGAAGTTCCAAGAAAACTTACAAGAATTTTAAGTAAGAAACAATATGCTGGTGATACATCATTAGTAGAAGTTACTTGTGACGCTAGAATCGCAACTACAAACTTTAGTGGTGATTTACAAACTACAAGATATTCTTCAATTGAGAATTACGCAACTACTTACAAAGCTATCTCTCTTAAAGGATTTAGAATCAGACAAGCTTCTTTACCTGATGGTACTGAAACTAGACAAAACGCTATACTTAACTTAGTAGCTAAAGGAACACCATTGTTCAAAGCATTAACTAACAAAGAAGCTATTGACTTCAGATATTTAATTGACTCATTTGGTCTTGGTTTAACTGAAAGATCTAAACAACAATTAGTTGATATCTGTGGAGAAAGATTAGATGCTCTTGGTATATTGAATATGCCTTCAATGAAGTCATTCAAGAATTCATCATCTCCTTCTTTTGTAAATACTGAAGGTGTCTTACAACTTGAGTATGTTTCTAAAGGTGGTGATCCAGAAAGCTCTCCAGCATTCCTTTACTCATTCGGTGATGGAGCAGGAACAACAGCGGTAGGTTACTTTATGCCTTATGTGACTGTTAACGATAATGGCAGACCAGTAGACGTTCCACCATCATCTTATGTAGCTTCAACTTATATGAGAAAACAAACTTCTAATGTAAGTGGAACAACTCCTTGGACAATCGCAGCGGGTGTTACTAATGGTAGAATTACTAATATAACAGCAACTGAGATGGACTTCACAGCTACTGATATTGAATATATTAATCAAGCTCAAATGAATCCAATCGTGTTCAAGAGAAATAGAGGAAATGTAATTGAGACTGAAAATACAGCTCAAACACTTTACAAATCAGCTCTTTCATACTTACACGTTAGAGAAGTTCTTATTGAACTTGAAAGAGAATTATCAAGAATGTTATTAGATTTCCAATGGAAATTTAATACACCTGATATTAGAGCAGAAATTAAACTTAGAGCAGACGTTATCTGTGAAACTTATGTAAGTAAGAATGGTTTATACAACTACTTTAATAAAATGGATGAAGAAAACAACACTACAGATATCATCGACAGCCAAATTGGTGTTCTTGATACTTATGTTGAACCAATCAAAGGTATGGGTATCATTGTAAACAATGTAACTATATTAAGAACTGGAGCAATCGATGCAGGTGGATTTCAATAATAAAATACTTTAATTAATATTAAAAAACCTCTAAGAAATTAGAGGTTTTTTTATTTAATAAACTTTCTAACTTTTTATTATATAATCATAGTATATTCATAGGGAAGTTAAACTGATGAATATATAATAAAAAATAATAAATTAAATATGTCTAAAGATAAAGAAATGAGTGAAGAAGATTATCTTAAAAAACACCTTGGTGATTTGGATAATCCTAAAAATGTTATGAATAATGATATTCCTTTTGTAGCTCAACCTAAAGTCGACAACACAAGAACTACTGATCTTCAGTTTTTCAACTTTGACATTAAAGAGTTACCTTGTGGTGATTTCTATCCAAGTGGTACTGTTTTCATGGTAAGACCAGCACAAGTAAGAGAAATTCAAGCTTACTCAATGGTAGATGATAATAACTTCTATGATATTGTTGAGAAAATGAATGATATTTTACAATCTTGTGTAAGAGTTAAATATCCTGATGGTAAAGTAGGATCTTATATTGAGGTTAAAGACCAAGATAGATTATTCTTAGTTTTCTTAATTAGAGAATTAACTTTCCAACAAGGAAATTCATTAACAGTGAACTCAAAATGTTCATGTGGTGAAGATGTTCAAATGGAATTAAAAAGAGATAATTTCTCATTCCACGAAATTGATGAAAAACTTGAAAGATATTTCAGTGCTTCAACTAGAACATATCACTTCAGTACAATAAATGGTAGAGAATTTGAATTAACTCCTCCAAACATTGGACTTCAAAAATCATTTACAGATTACATTCTAAAAGAAAGTAATGAAAAAAGAACACCTAATTTATCGTTCTTAAAAATTATTCCTTTTATGTTAGCAGGAAGAACTTCTATAACTTATGAAGGAATTAAAGCTAAATTAAAAGAATTTGAAGAAATAGATGATATTTCATTCCAGTTCTTAAACGCAGCAGTTGGTAAAATGACCTTTGGTATCAAAGAATTGAAGAAGAAATGTTCGTGTGGTGAGGAGGTCCACACAGACATGCAATTTCCCAACGGAGCGTCAAGTATTTTCGTTATTCACGATGCCTTTGAAGCATATATTAAAGAATAAATTAATGCTTCAAAAACACTTTCACACACAGGAAGCAGCTATGGATGAATGGCCTTTCTGGATGTTTGAAGAAAACATCAAACTTGTAAATGAAATTGTTGAAGAGGAAGATAATAACAGGAAAAAAGACGAGGAAGGACAGCAAAAGAATATGCCAAACTTTGATGCTAACTCAATGATGAGAAACGCATCTAACATGACTAATAACATGCCAAAATTCTAAAAAGAAACCCACTAAATTTAGTGGGTTTTTTGTTTACTATAATACATAAAAAAACCCATCAGATTCTGATGGGTTTTTATTTTAATATTATTATACTTATTAGTATCCAGAAACAAGTGGTGGATTAATAGTAAAGTTGTTATCAATATACTCATCAATGAAGTAATCATAGATAAAGTCAGCTTGAAGATTCTCCATAATGTTTGCAGATGCCCAATCAAGTGCGTAACCTGCTAATTTGTTAATTTGAACGTTTTGGAAAGTAACACGTCTTAATACAACACCTTTTTTATCATGTTGGTTAACGATAACTGTACCAATGATATCACTCTTATAGTGAAGTGAACCATTTTGTGAGTTAAATACTAAGTCATACCAAGCTTTCAACGCATTCCAAGTTTCCATCGAACCCTGTTGGTTTACGTTAACGTTAAAAGTAATGTTAAACGCTCCAGCAGTTTTAGTTGGACTTGTTAAGAACTGACGAGTTGAATACTTGAATCTTTGTTCTTTAACAGCAACGTCAAATTCAGTTAAGTTCATATCAATTTTTAAAGCATTTTGCAAAAGCAAAATAGGATTTCTTCCTTGTGCCTGTAATATAACAGGTAATACAAAGGTAATCTCAAACAAGTTAAGGTATACTACCTCATCAGGTAATGTACCTGGACCACCAGGTGAACCTGTATTAATAAGTTGGGTAAAATGTGGTAAGGGCATATTTTTTTAATTATTTTTTATAAAGTATATATTTTAGTTCTTTCTTCCTTTAGCTCTATTTTAAAAATTATGTTGTGAAAAATGCCATTTCCACTTTTTAATAAATACAATATATGGACTGTAATTATAGATACTGTAATAAAGAAATTGTTTGGGGTAGACCAGATAGAAAGTTTTGTAATAAAAATTGCAAGTCAAAAGAAAACGCTATATCAAAAGAATTAAAGTCACTTAATAGAAGAAGTAAAAAAATTAAATCATTACAAAAGTTTGGAACTAATACACCACTACAGAACAAAGATATAAAGGATAAAATTAAACTAAATTTGATATCAAGTGGTAGATGGGCGGAATATAATATTGAAGAGTATAAATATTATAGAAAGATAGTTGATTCATTAACACGCAAAAACAAAAAGGAACTATATAAACAATGGGATGGGTATGATTACTATGATAATGAATACATAAAAGAAAATATAAGTTTTGATAAAAATGATAATAACTACCCATCTATTGATCACAAAATATCAGCAATTAATGGATTTCTAAATAAAATGGATCCAAAGGAAATTTCAAACATAAAAAATTTATGTATTACTAAAAGATTTATAAATTCAATGAAATTCTCATTGAATGAAGATGAATTTATAACAAAACTAAATATGATAAATGAAAATTAGAAGATTCAACGAATCTAAATCAAATAAAATAACTAAAGACTATTTAGAAGAGGTGTTTCAATCTTTTGTTGATGATGATTGGAGTATTGTAGTAGATGAACAAATGATTATAAATGATTCTATATACTATGAAGATATTAACTCGGTTATTGATTCTGAGGTAGTTGACACTATTAAAAGAGCATTTTGGATCGGATTAACTAGAGAATTTGATTTAGATGATATTGAAGTAAATTCAGTTGATAAGTATAGTGAAGCCACTGATTTTTATTCAGAATTAAAATCCAAACTACAAATATTGGAACAAGATGGTGTTTTATTTGAGGTAGATTGTATGCAATTGAATAGGATTAGTATTGGTATTAATTCCGGTATTATATTATTAGATAAAAATGAACAACCTAGATAAAACTTACACAGACCTACTCCAAGATATCTTAGATAATGGAGTAACAAAAGGTGACCGTAATTGAATAAAAAAGTTAGATAGTAGATATTTATATTAAATAGGATAAACTTATGATAATCTACAAAACTACAAATAACATTAATGGTAAGATCTATATTGGCCAAGATAAAAATAACAATTCATTATATTATGGTAGTGGAAAACTTTTAAAACAAGCGATTCAAAAATATGGAAAAGAAAATTTCAGCAAAGAAGTTATCGAAGAATGTGTTGATGCAAATTATATGAATGAAAGGGAAATATACTGGATCGAGTATTTTCAAAGTAATAATCTACATATAGGATATAATATTTCAAATGGAGGTAAAGAGGGTGATCGATCGATTGGACATTTAATTGCCAAAAATGGAATTTATAATTATTGGGTTTCTAAGTATGGAAAAGAAGAAGCTGACTTGCGACGTGATGCTCAAATTAATAAACTTAAAGAATATGCAAAAAATAATCCATCAAAATTAATTAAAAATGGAAGGTATTCAATTTGGTTAGAAAAATATGGCAAAGATGAAGCAGATAGACGTTATATAGAATGGAAATTAAAAATATCAGAATATCAACAACATAAAATTGAAATGGGCTGGAAACATAGTCCAGAGTCAATTGAAAAAATAAGAAACGCTTCCCTAGGACGTGAAGTCACAGAAGAAGTAAAGCAAAAATTAAGAAAACCTAAACCAATTGGATTTGGAGAAAAAGTATCAAAAGCTCAAAAAGGAAAACCAAAAGGTCCGTCACACAAACGAATACAAGTAGAACAATACAATTTAGATGACGCTTTGATTAAAATTTGGGATAGTATTAATGAAGCGGCAACCCAATTAAAAATATTTAACATAACTGCAGTTTGTAAAGGAAAGCAAGAAACTGCAGGTGGTTATAAATGGAAGTATAAAAAACATGAATAAATTAGATTTAGATTATCAAAACCTTTTAAAGGATATATTAGAAAATGGTATCAAAAAAGATACTAGAAATGGAGAAACCATTTCAGTATTTGGAAGACAAATACGTCATAAAATGAGTGATGGGTTTCCTTTACTTACAACTAAGAAGATGCCATTTAAAACTATTGTAACTGAGTTGTTATGGTTTTTAAGAGGCAATACTAATATTAAGTATTTGGTTGATAACGATTGTCATATTTGGGATGGCGATGCTTATAAGAGATATGTAAAATGGGCAGAATCATCTGAAAATCAGAATAATAAAAATGAGATAGTCAAAATACCTGCGTCAAAAGAATATTTTATCAACAAAATAAAAACAGATGATAAGTTTGCAAAGAAGTGGGGTGATTTAGGTCCAATCTATGGTAAGCAATGGAGAAAATGGAGAGAAGGTGAATATACTACCCCATTGGGATTAGATGGTCCTTCTATATGGAGTGAGGGTATAGACCAAATCGCAAACCTAATCAACGACCTTAAAACAAATCCAGACTCAAGACGATTAATGGTTAATGCATGGAATGTAGGTGAATTAGACCAAATGGTTCTTCCACCTTGTCATTATAGTTGGCAAGTATATACAAGAGAGTTGAGTTTAGAAGAAAGGTATCAACTGGCTCTTCCAATATGGAAAGAAAAATATGGGCCTTTAGCTGATATGATGGTTCCTACTAATGTAGATAATACACCTTACAAAATACCACTCAGAGCAATCTCTTTAATGTGGAATCAACGCTCAGTAGATACATTTTTAGGTTTACCATTCAACATTGCTTCTTATGGCTTACTATTAGAGATCATTGCTAAAGCAGTTAATATGGTTCCTGATGAATTAATAGGAAACTTAGGTGATGTACATTTATATTCAAACCATGTTGAACAAGCAAAAGAACAGATTGGTAGAGAATTTGATGAATTAGAAAGAATGGAACTCGGCAGAAAAAAAGGATTATGGAAAGAATTCCAATTCGGTAATATTCACCTTACATGTGATGAACATAATATTCCAAAACAAACAAGAGAACCATATCCATTACCAACATTAAACATCAATACAGAATTTTGGCCTTATGAAGGTGGTGAGTGTGGTATAGGTCCATTAGATGCTATTAGAGTATTTGAAGCATTTAAAGATGACAATTTTTGTAAATGTTTATTAGAAGAAGATATACAATTAAGTAACTATCAATCACATCCAAGCATTAAAGCACCTTTATCAAATTAAAATTATGAAAAAAATATTATTTATTCTAAGTGTTATTAGCACTACACTTCAAGCACAAACCACTGCTATCTATAGTTATATAGATCCAAAGCCATATGTCGAGACATTTAACTCTTATAAAGTTACTCGTATGTGTGATGAGCAAGTTGTTCTTAACAAAGTTAAAAACTCTACCGTAATTAAGTCTTCTAGCTATTCTAAAAAATGTGTTGGTAAAATATTCAAGCTGAAATTTAAAAGAAGAAAGACTCATTATGAAGTTATATCAGAACAAAATAATGGGCAAGTAATGCTTATAGGGCAGTACAATAAATACAATATTCTTATAAGAGGCTTTACCTTATACATAGATTGGAAGACTCGAAAAATAAAAGTTATCGATATAGAAGATTTTGAATAGTCTTCCATATTTATAATAAAATTATTACAAAAGTTTTGTATTAATAATTAACGTTTCTTAAGATTAGAATACATGTTTAGTGCAAAACTTTCCTGGTTAATAGCCGCTATATCAGCATCAACGGCATATATATTATCATATATACTTGATGTCACGACAAACAATATAGAACAATACATGGCAGTAATAGCTGTTATGTTCATGGATGGATTCTTTGGGATCATAGCCGGTATCAAACGAGAAGGCTTCAAGACGTATAAAGCCATTCAAGTATTAAGAAATATATTTACTTGGATTGTTATATTAACTGTTACGCTAATGGTAGAGAAAGGATTTACCGGAACCAATTGGTTAAGTGAAGTTATCATAACTCCATTTTTAATATTCCAAATAATCAGTGCTCTCAAAAATGCCTCTATGGCAGGGTTTATAAAAACCAAACTTCTAAACAATATACTTGATCAAATAGACAAGCATAAAGGAGAAAGATCCATCAAAAAATAAATTTGGTACTTCCAAATGATTACCCTATATTTAGGGTATGAAAAAAATTAAAATTTACTTAGACGACGTACGCTCTCCAATCGATCACGAATGGAAAGTCGTTCGCAATTATGAACAATTCTGTTCTATTATTGAAGATTATGGCTTTGAAAACATCGAGGTTATTTCTTTAGACCATGATTTAGGAAATACAGCAATGCAAGAGTATTTCAATAACGTTTCTCCAAACTTTACATTAGACTATAATAACATTACTGAAAAGACAGGAATGGATTGTACTAAATGGTTAGTAGAGCAATGGATGGATGGCAAACAATTAATAGACGTTGTAGTGCATTCAGCTAATCCAATTGGATCTGCTAATATGATGGGTTATATCAATAACTACCGAATGAATGTGCGTCAGCCTCAAAATTGCGTTAGAGTTAACATTCCGCATACTGTAGATTCTTATTAATGGAGTGGTTGCATATATTTGGTATATGCCACGATAGTACGTCGCATATAGATTTATTAGATTTTTTTCTTTTGAATAATCAAGAATTAATTTGGTACTTTCAAAAGAATAAATTATTTTTAAGTATAATAAAAAGAAAATGGCAGCAACAAGTAAACATTATGGCGATATCGCTATCTGGGTTGAGAAAGTAATTAACTCCTCAGAAACTTACCAACAGTGTATAAGTGCAAAAAGATTAATGTATATCTTTGAATCTATGTTGGCTAAAGATCCTAAATTAGATTACTATGATAGAAAGAATCTTTTAATTGGAGCGACAGTTGCATATCACAGTAAATTTGACGTCATTAGAAAATGAAAATAATATTTCTAGACCATGACGGAGTTATTTGCCTGTCGACAGAATGGGGTTCTCGGTTTAAAAATAAAGATGGATTAGATAGTATGTTTGATCGCTTTAATGATAAGGCAATCAAAGTACTCAATCAAATTTTAGATGAGACTGGAGCTGAGATTGTAGTGTCTTCAGATTGGAGATATGATACTCCATTAGAGCAAATGCAAGAGCTCTATAAAATTAGAGGCATTAAGAAATCTCCAATTGGATACACTGACTCTATTGTCGATATTAAAGGTCTTGAGTATTTAGAGCATAATAGACAGATAGAAATTAGACATTGGTTATCTCAACATCCAGAAGTAACTCAATGGGTTGCAATCGATGATTTGAATATGAGTCCTGAATTTTGTAAAAAATATGAAAGTGAAGGTTTAACTAATTTTGTACATACACCTAGATCCAAAGAAGGAATTAAACAGACAGGAATTAAAGAAAAGATAATAAAATTTTTAAAATGAAACTAACAGCTAAAAATATTTGGTTCACTTCAGATACCCACTATGGACATAAAAACATTTGTAGAGGAGTAACTAGTTGGAAGTCAGAAGATCCAGAAGCGATAATAGCAGCTACTCGAGACTTTCCTACATTAGAAATCATGAATGAAACAATCGTTAGCAACATTAATAGTGTTGTTGCAGAAGATGATTGGTTGATACATTTAGGAGATTGGTCATTTGGAGGAATTGAAAACATTGATGCGTTTCGAGACCAAATTGCATGTAAGAATATAGTTTTAATTTTAGGCAACCATGACCATCATATTGAAGCTGATAAGTTTAGAATTCGCTCAGCATTTACTCACGTAGCTCATTATGAAGAATTGTCAGTTAACGAGCATAAATTTATACTTTGCCATTATCCCATTATTTCCTGGAATGGAATGCGAAAGAATACTCATATGTTACATGGGCATCAACATTTAAAAGGAGATGCTATACTTGGTCAAGGTAAGCGAATGGATATAGGAATAGATGGCTCAAAAGAATTTCGTCCTTATCACGTTGAAGAGGTTGTTGACCTTTTGAAAGATCGTATTTCAATTGAACCTTAAATTTCTTTTGGAAATATTTAAAATAAATTTGGTACATTGAAAAGGATAACTTATCTTAATGTATAGACAAAAATTATAAGATATGGATTTTAAATTGTTACAAAAGGTAGTTGATGAGCTTAACTCAACTAATAGTACAAATGACAAAAAAGTCATTTTGGAAAAGTATAAAGATGATGAGTTCATTAAAAAGGTATTGTATTATACTTATAATCCTTTTTATCAATATTATGTAACTCCAACTAATTGTAAAAAATTAAATACACTACTTGATGTATCTGAATACGAATATGATCTTTTTGAATTGTTAGATGATCTTCGTAATCGAGAAGTAACTGGTCATAATGCCATTGGTATTGTAAATTCATTTTGTGCTACTTATAAAGAGTATACTGAATTAATTTATAAGATTATCGGTAAGGATTTGGAAATTAGAATGGGTGATAGTTTAATTAATAAAATTATTCCAAATTTAATTCCAACCTTTGACGTTGCATTGGCAACTCCATTTGAAGATGTAGAAGTTGATTTTACAACCGACACTTGGTATGCGTCTAGAAAATTAGACGGAGTAAGGTGTTTAGGTATTGTAGATGAAAATGGAAAAGTATCACTTTGGTCTCGTCAAGGCAATCAGTTTGAAACTCTTAAAAAGGTTGAAGATGAAATTGCTAGCTTAGGAATGAAGGATGTAGTGCTTGACGGAGAAATTTGCTTAACTAACAAAGACGGGTCAGATGACTTTCAAGGTGTTATGAAACAAATTCGTAAGAAGGATCATACTATTGACAATCCTAAGTATTTAGTATTTGATATTATCACAGGTCAAGAATTCAGAGATAAGATAGGAGCTAGCAGCTACTCTTTAAGATACCACGCTTTATGTAAGTTAATTAAGGATATGAAGTATTTAGAGTTGGTAACCCAGGAAATCATCACAGAACCTGGCCAATTTACCGACTTAATGGCTTCGGCGGATAATAAGGGTTGGGAAGGATTGATCCTGCGTAAAAACCGTGTTTATGAAGGTAAACGCACTAAAAATATGCTTAAGTGTAAGTCATTTCACGACGCTGAATATAAAGTAATTGATTTAGAGTTTGGGCCTTTTAGAATGATTGAGAATGGATTGGAAATTACAAAAGATGTTTTATCCAATGTGGTAATTGAACATAAAGGTAATAGAGTTTCAGTGGGATCTGGCTTTACTATTGAAGAGCGTGAGTTCTTTAAAGCTAATCCAAATGAAATACTTGATAAAGTAATTACTGTTAAATATTTTGAAGAGACTCAAAACCAATCAGGAAATTATAGTTTAAGATTTCCGACAGTAAAGGTTATTCATGGTAATAAAAGAACTGTATAATGGCTAAAAAGAAAGAAAAAGCTCCGCCAGAGAAAATGAAAAAGCCTGCTTTAAAAGTAGGAGACACTGTAACAGTTACTTTTTTAAGCGCCGACTATGTGTGTAAAATTATAGAGCTTAGACAAAATGGAGAGCGATGGATTTATAAAGCACAATCAATTCATGACGGCACTAAATATGTGCATATAGGAATAAATGGTTCTGAAAAGTTTGCGAATATTTGGACTATACCAAAAGAAAAAATAGTAGTCGATTTAGATGAAGAGTAGTATTTATTAACAATTAAAACAAAAACAATTATGAAGCAATTTTGGTTAAAAGCAAAAGTGTTCCTTAAACCGATAGGTAATTGGACACTATTTACAGTATCATGTTTATCAGCTTTTTGTATTGGATATTATTATCCAACAATGAAAAAATTAATAAGTGATGAGCCAGCAGTAGTAAAAGAAGTTGTAGTTAAAGATTCTAAACAGTGTACTATATCTGTTACGGATCGTGGAGAGTTGCTAATATTAGATCGCACATCTGGTACTTTTGAAATGTATACAGAGCCTGTAGGAATGTCAGTATTTAAAGCTTATGGAAATGTGCTTATATCTAACCAACCTAAATAGTCATGAAGGTAAAAATAATTACAGTAGCGACGCTAGTTGTAATTGCATTTGGAATTTTAACTTTAAATAAAAAATGTAATTCATTAAACAGCGATCCATACTTGAAAAATGTTGATACGACTGAGATAGTTAATTCCAGCCCATCAATACAAATGTATTTCTTTATTAAAAAGTATGCAGAGAAGTATGACATACCAGAAGCTTATGCGTTTTCATTGGCTTATCAAGAAACAAGATATCAAGGTCCTTTAGACTTGAAGTATAACCATAAACAAAAATCATATGCCGGCGCGTTAGGCCCTATGCAAATAATGCCAGCGACAGCAAAAATGATTCATGGTAAATCTATTTCAGCTCGTAAACTAAGTTCTGACATTGCATTGAATGTAGAAATTTCTATGAAGTTGTTACGTAGGTTGCATGACAGACATAAAGATTGGGGGCTGGTGTTTGGAGCTTATAATACAGGAAGGCCTTGCATTAATCAATATGCAAAGAATATTTTAAATAAACAATATACCTGGGTAAGTTAAACTAACTCGGATCATTAGCTCAGCTGGATAGAGCAACGGTTTTCTAAACCGTAGGTCTCAGGTTCGATTCCTGAATGGTCTACTAAAATACATAATACGGTAATTGCTAGCGGACAGTATGGTATCCTGTAGTCCAAGGAAATGGTTTATATGATAAAGGCGGTATAGCCGACCAGTTACTTACAGTTGCAAATGTAAACACATACAAAGCAATTACCGTGCATTACCTTCTCGTCTAACCGGCAGGACGCGACAATTTGGATGTCGTAATTGGAGTTCGAATCTCTGGGAGGTAACCAAAAGAAATATTAAATTTTCCAAAAGGAAATTTGGTTTATTAAAAGTAATTAATTATATTTAAGTATGGGAAGTAAGAAAGCAAATATAGAATGTCTTAAACAGTGGATGGACACTTTGAAGACTAAGAAAAAAGAAGAAACACGTAAACCTGAAAGACACATTAAGTCTAAGGGCTTTCATAAGCGTTAATCTTTTTGGAGAGGTCGCATAGCTGGTTTAGTGCACCGGTCTTGAAAACCGGCGTGCTCAAAAGGCACCGTGAGTTCGAATCTCACCCTCTCCGCAATGCTCCGTTCGTCTAGGGGTTAGGACGCGTCCCTTTCACGGACGAAACACGGGTTCGATTCCCGTACAGAGTACAAATAGTCAGGTAGCTAAACTAAGTTGGAAGCTATGGTACGGCAAGGCAAAAGAACCTTGTACCAGTATAAGCCAGCCATTTATGATGGACACCAAGCAGGTTCGAATCCTGCCTTGACTGCTAACAGTAGAAACAACATCTCCCCAGTTTCTTGTTCCGTGCACGGAAAGGATTTATAAGGAGGTTGAGATTGTATAACGTTTATCTTTTGTAATACGACAATAAACAGAAAAAGATAGTAGTTCGTGGGAGAGCACCTACTTTAAAAATAGCGATCCCACCACGCTTGGATGGTGGAATAGGTAGACACGCAGGACTTAAAATCCTGTAGCCATTGTGGCTGTGCGGGTTCGATTCCCGCTCCGAGTACTTTTAAATATTGCTCCTGTAGCTCATTCGGTTAGAGCAACTGACTCATAATCAGTAGGTGCCTGGTTCGATTCCATGCGGGAGCACAGATATATAGCGGGTCGGAGAAATGGTAACTCGTTGGGCTCATAACCCAAAGATGGTTGGTTCGATTCCAACACCCGCTACTAATAGTAACCCAGCTTCTCTAAGTGCAAGATTTGTATGTTAAGCTTATTAAACATAACCCCTGTATCACTGTAATAAGCACCAAGTTAATAGGTGCAGGAATTAAAAGGATAAGAAAGAGAGAATAATTAAGGCAGCGATGGCATATACGTTGATCTAACTGGAGCTATTAAATTAATTTGGTACTTACAAAAGAATATATTATTTTTAAGTATAAATAAAAAGTTATGATGCATAAAGCAAAAAGATTAGTACAAAAGCTAGCTCTTATAACACTTAAAGCTGTAAAGAATAAAGCTACTCAGCAAGATAAGTCTGAGTATGAAAAAGAATGTATTTCCGTTTGCAAAGCTCTTATTCATAAAGAAGCAAGTGTGTTACTTCTATCTCCTATATCAGGTAAGCGATATATAAAAAGTCACGATGAGCAATTATTTATTATCATTGAGTCAAATTTAATTACAATCGTCAATCATCAATACTCTTATAATATTAGTATGTGGGGCAAACCAATGGAAACTATTATTAGAATGTTTGACATTGAAGTTGAAAAGCGTAGAGAAGCTATGGAGATGGAAATTCGTTCCAATGTTAAGCATTCGCTAGCTAATATATTTAAAAATTTATCCGATGAAAAAATTTAATTCGCTATTCTATACAGGATTGACAATAATTTTATCTCCTGTAGTTATCTTTACTATCGTTGCTTTTGCTAGTATGAATAAAAAAGAAATTATTCAGCCAGTAGTTAAGGAAGTAGTAGTGGTAGAAGTTAAACCAAAAGTTCATGTAGATACACTTCCCGATACAGAACCAGTTAAGCCTGCTAAAAAGAAAAAAATTGAAGTAGTAGATTCCATTCAGCCTGTAGTTCATTTGGATACTTTAATTCAAAAGGATACATTGCATTAACCACGCCAATTCCAAAAGGATTGGCGTTTCTACTGATTGTAGATTCACTCCGAAAGAAATCTTAAAATATCCAAAAGAAAATTTGGTATTATGAAAGTAATTAATTATTTTTAAGTATAGAAATTAAAAAAAGATAAATATATGGTAGGTCAAGTTAAAACAAATGCTGTGAAATTCGGCAGCTATGGAATTATTTTAAACAAGGAACAATTATTCTATTATGTAGATGGAGAATTGTTTCGAGTAACAGATGTTTCCTATGAATTCAATTTCGACGACTTAATGGAGTTGGCTTTGAAAATTGCTGCGAAGAAAGACGCAACCAAAGTAAGTTTTGTTCACAGAAATGATATCGTTAACGTAAAATAATTATGATGCCAAAAAAATCTAAATACCGTATTGTGCCGACTACCAATGAAAAATTTGGAGCGTGTTGGGCACTTAAAGAAGGTGACGCTGTCATTGGAACTTTTATTAGTAAGCAGCATGCTGAAATTAAAAAAGCGTCACTCGAAAAGAAATCCAAAGAAGATTTTCTTTTGGTTAAGACTGTTAACCAAGAATTAAAAATTGAAGATTAATGAAAGTTAAAATTAAAGAAGCTGTTATTTTAGCAGTAATACAAATTGTACTTTATTCATTGATATGTGTAAATTATCGCGCCATTGCTTTGTTGCATTATCATGAAGCTGCATTGGCAGATTTTTTAATTGCGTCAATGAACTTTTTTGTAATTAGAAAAATTGCTCAATCCGGAGATGCATTTCATCAATGGATAGGGTATGTAGTAGGATCTGTAATAGGATCTTATGCAGGAATTTATTTATCAGTAATCATTAACTCTTAATATTAAATGGGCATGAAAGACGCAATTTTAAAAAACCTCATGGATGACTTAGCAGTTTATTATCCAGCAGTTTATTATCCACCAAATATAGATGGAATGGAATCTATAGAAGATATGAAAAGAGCCATGAATCCCAGCAATTCAGATTTGCAATTAAGGCTAATAGCTTTAAAAGAATTTATTCTTAACGAAAAGCAAACTGATGCAAACCTCTACCGTCCTTTATACAATGAAGAGTTTGGTGATACAGAACTTGATATTATAGAGCATTATATTAATACCGATGCAAAGTTAGATACTGAGCATGCTAAGGTATTAAATCGCATTGCAGAACTTATAGGGTTTAAATATACAGCCCCAAAAACTCTCGAGTTTAAATATAATGCAACTCAAAGAGTTAAATATTTAACTGATCCTTCTATAGATATGTCTATAAATTCAAGTATAGTTAATCAGTTAACTAGATATTTAGCTGCGGATATCAATCAGAAGCAGCTTTTGAATTACTTAGCCTCTGAGTCTCAAAATGATTTACAAGATCCATTCAGTGTCTGATATAGCAATACCATTCTATAACAATCTTAAACATTAACGTATATAAAGTATTATATCATGAATAAACTGTCAGTACAGGAGAAGAAACTAATTGAAAAATACAAGAAAAAGGTATGTAAGCAATACCCAGGAGCATATTTAACTGCTATTGGTAAAACTCACTATACCATTATGCAGGAGCAGGATGGTTTGCAACCAAAAGATATTTTAGCTGAATGGTGTATATTGCCTACTACCAATCCTATTAAAGCTTGGGAAATGGCACAGGTAGGAGCAAAGTCCAATCAAAATTTAAACAGAACTCATCCTTTACGAATTGAAGGAATGGATATGGAAGATAAAATTGCTCGAGTAGAAGCTAGACGATTAAAGACAGAATCTGTTAGAGAATCGCGAAAAACAAAAGAATATGATATTTATTAATAAATTAGAAAGTTATGTTTAAAAATATTTTCGGTTCGAAAAAAGAACCAGACGAAATTAAAATTGCAGAGGAAGAAGCTCAAATGTCTCAAGACTTTGAACGAGCTTCATTAGAAGATTTCCAAAACTCAGAAGAGTTTAAAAATGATACTATTGAAGTTCCTGAAATTCCTAACCTAGATGAGTTTCCAGAAGATTATTTATTTAATGCTCCTGAAATTGCTGGATGGATGTCCACTAACGAACAAGAATTACTTTTTTCAGCATTGCTGTTATTTTACTCTCCTAATTACTCTGTATTAGATGTAGGGTGTGGTCGTGCTGACTTATACGGATACCTTCGTAGAATGTTTCCTGAAAGTGATATTAATTATACTGGTATAGATTTAAACGCAAATATGATTCACGTTGCAGAACGTAAGTATCCTGTTTTATTAAATAATCTATCTGGCAATGATATTCTCACCGCTCCGGTTAGTGTTAATGATTGGGTATTTGGGTCAGGTCTATTTAATTTAAACGATCATCCTGATATGTTTGAATATGCTAAATCTGTAGTTGATAAAATGTATGAGAATGCTACTGTCGGAGTTGCATTTAATTTATTAACAGGACTTCCAGCAGATATGAATCAATCCGATATCGATCAGCTAATCATACATGATATGTCAGCTTGGTTAGATTATTTAGTTAGTAAATACACAAAGGTAGTTTGTCGCACAGATTATATGGCTGGCGATGTAACTTTCTTTATCTTTAAATAAACAAAAAAACAAAAACAAAATGATTATTACAATCGTAACAGTTGCTGCGTTAATTGCAGTGACAATTTATGGCTTAAGCCAAAGGAGTCAATTAAAAATTGCAATGGAAGAAATTGCAACTAAAGAATCAGTTAATGATTTATTACGCTCACATACAAAACGTATGGAATCTGAAAAGCTAGCTGATAAAGATTATATCAAAACTTTACGTTCTGAGTTACAATCTTATAAAGACAAAGCTAGATCATCAGCTGTGAAGGCAGTTCAGCGTCTAGCTCCAGATGCAGTAGAAAATAAAATTGGTAAAACTAAACCGACTAAGGCAGCTCCTGTAATTGCACCAGCAAAGCCTAGAAAGCCTTACAAGAAAAAAGACGCTTAATGAAGTCAGCTCCATTCGAGCAGTTTATTAAAAGTTTACTAGATCAAACTGATGCTGCAGACGCGCTAAGAAATTTAGCAGAAAGAAATATTCCATTGCAAGACAATAAACTAATGTCAGCAGTAGAATCAATTCTTCTAGAAGAGTCTATTGCAGCGCAGTTTGATTCTATAGGTTATGACGACAGAGATACTAAGGCTAAGGTTTTAGCTAAACTAACTAAATTATCCAATACTATTGATAATAAAAAAAGCAATGAATATTTAACTGTATACGTGTGCATTAAATATGTTACCGACGGGTATTCATTGACAAAAGAAATTGCAGAAGTCTTAAACACTATTTGGAAGAAGTATGGCTAATGATATTATATCGTTCCTTCGCAGTGCGTTGGAGCAAGAAGATTTAGTAAAATTAAATTTTGCTAATCAAGAAAAAGATTTAGATGCTAGATCATTGCTGTTGCGTGGATTTTTCAATCGTACTAAAATCTTTAATAAAATTAAGGTAATAGTAGACCCTTCTTGGCTCTGCTCTGAGATAATTATTAGAGGGAAGGAGTATGAATTTTAATGAGTACATAATCGATCAAGAAGACTACGATTTTTTCGCGAGTCTACCGAAGGATGAAAAGATTCTATTCCTATACGATTTAATTTGTATAGATGCTTATGGAGTAGGCTCAGAAGAACCAGAGTTTGAAGATCATCCTGATTTCGAAGTCGACATTGAGCATTTTAAAGATAGACTGTCGTCTATTATAACTGGATCTATAAATCCAGATGCCAAAGTTAACGTGTTAATCGTTAACAACCGAATAATATTAAATTCCAATTCACAAGAGTTTTTAGATGAAGCCATTACAGAAATGTTTATGGATGGCTGTGTAATGGTCGCATATAAATTTTCAGACACTGCAATGAAAGTATTCAAGCAGCAAGAGTTTTGCAAAGCCTTTACTCTGTTAGGACGAAATGAAAAAATTTCTATTAATTAAGTTATGTTTAACATAAGAAGAGAATTCATACAATGGGAAGATGGCTTAGTAGAAGTCATTAAGAGTTGCCCATCACATAGAGTTAAAGACGCCAATGGACTTAGAACCCTATTAGAATGTGATGTTGTATTGCGCAAGAACGAAACTACTTACATCTGCCGCAAAGTGAGTGAAGCGGAGCTAGTAGAAGATGAAGTAAATGAATTGCCAAATTAAATTTGGTACATTCAATAGATTATCTTATCTTAAATTAAATAAAAAATATACAATGACAAATATAGGTTACGCATGTATTAACATGACATTAGGTAAGAAAGGTATTCTTACCGGTAGGGCAATGAGAGCTGCTACATTAAAAGAGAAGGGCTTAGCCCATGCTTCTCAATTAGCATTAGCCAATGCAAAAGATTTAGAATTAATTTTAGAATGGAATTTGCTAAATGGAATTCACTTCTTTCGTTTAGGCAGTGACTTGTTTCCATGGGGTAACAAAGTAGATGTAACTCAGTTCCCTGACTATGCAGAGATAGTAAGCGTCTTAGCTCGTTGTGGACAATTTGCCAAGGACAATAACATTCGCATTACCACTCATCCAGGTCCATTTAACTTACTTGCATCTCCTAAAGAGTCTGTAGTTATTAATACTATTAAAGACTTAGAAATGCATGGGTTGCTGTTTGACTTAATGGGGCTTTCTCGAACTCCGTATAATAAAATTAATATACATGTTGGCGCGACTTATGGAGATAAGTATAGCGCTGCTGAAACGTGGTGTAAGAATTTTGCTAGGCTATCTGAAGGAGTTAGATCTCGATTGACTATTGAGAATGACGATAAGGCTACTATGTATTCAGTTAAAGATTTGCATGAATTGATTTATGCTCATGTAGGTATTCCAATTGTGTTTGATTATCATCACCATACATTTAATGATGGCGGTCAGTCAGCAGAAGAAGCTTTGAGATTGGCTATGTCTACTTGGAAAGACGTAAGACCGGTTGCACATTATTCAGAGTCGAGAGCACTTCATGAAAATGACTCGACAATTAATCCTAGAGCTCACTCAGTATTAGTAACCAATTATATTGATACTTTTGGTTTAGATGTCGACGTGATGATTGAAGCGAAAGGTAAAGAGTTGGCGCTTTTAAATTATAGAATTTTGCATGGCACCAATTAATATATTATAATATTATTATATTAATATTTATTATTAATTATTATATATATTATTTATAATTATACAAACGTTCAGAAAAAACAAACAAAAAACAAAAATAAATTTATGAGATACAAGGAACACACCGTAAGGAAATTAGAAGCTCAAGCTACTAAATTAAAAACATTGCAAAGATCAATTTCAAATGCGGATATATCCGGTGTTGAAGCAGTACAATTCTTATCTTTAATTATTAAAGAAATTGAATCAGTCGTTGAACGTCTAGGATTAGAACCTAATGAATAAACTAGCTCTTAAGATATTTGTAGGATTAGTGGCACTTTCCCTTGCGGGTTGTGCCGCTTTCTTTTCTATCGTCGGCTTATCTAAGTTATTTGCCGGCGCAGCTGTAGCTGTCATTGTCATGGCATCGACGTTAGAAGCTTCTAAATTAGTAATCGCTTCTTTTTTGTATCGCTTTTGGTCAACTGTAAATAAATCATTGAGAATTTATTTATTAGTCGCTATTACTATTATTGCAATGATAACTTCAATTGGTATTTATGGCTTTTTATCTGGAGCATATCAAACTACTAAATCTAAATATGATTTAACTCGTACTCAGACAGATAGCTTATCAACTCAGAAAATGTATTTTGAATCTTCAGCAGCGACATTTAAAAGTCAGTTGGAATCTAAAAATACTCAATTAGCCAATTTAACTTCTATTAGAAATTCTCAAGAGTTAAGAGCAACTCAATTGGTAACTTCAAACCGGTCATCTCGTTCAGCTGATAAGTCAGCAAAAGAAACAGATGCTACTATTAAATCATTAAACAAAGACATTGACGAATTAAATAAAAAGGTAATTGCATATTCCGACTCGTCTTTAAAGGTGCAAGTTGCAATAACTCAATTAGGATTGAAAAATGAAATATCATCTGAATTAGGATCTTTAGCTTATATCTCCAGAGTATTACATGTAGAAATGGATAGCGTAGTTAATATACTAATCATTCTTTTTATTATTGTATTTGATCCATTAGCAATTTGTATGGTATTAGCGTTTAACTTTATGTCTAAGTCAAAAGAAGATGATAAACCAAAAGAAGAGATTCAAAAGGAGATTAATTTTCCAAAAGAAGATGAATTTCCAATCGAGCCCGACTTTTTTGTAAATACCGACCCAATAATAGAGGATTGCATAGCCGAACAGCCTTCAGAACAACCCCTGACACAGCCTGTGCAAGAGCCAGTAATAACAATACCCCAGCCCAGGGACAAGGAGGAGTTAAAGGAGTTAAAACGCCGTGAAATTGATAAGGCTCGAAAGGTTAAACCAATAAAAAAGACTCCGGATGAGAATTTGTACAACGAAGACAATTCTAAAACATATTAATTAAAATAAAGGTTATGAAAAAAGTAGAAAAAGTAAAAGCACAATACGCTGCGACTAAATTCTCAACTAGAATGGTTGAAGGTCGTAGATTTATGATTTGCCAAAACTCCGAACCTGGAGGCAAATATTATAGAGAACAAATTTGTAATACATATACAGCAGTTGGAAACGATGCTAATGCTGTTATTTGTTGGAGATGCGTAGCTGCTGTATGTGAAGGTCCTGTAGTTAGAAGCGCTATGCCTAAATCAGACAAACCTAAAGGATGGAAATTTATGAAAGAGTTTGTATCCACAGATGGAACTGTATATCATAAAGGAGAAGAGCAACCTGCATTAAAAGGCACGCTACCTGTAACAGTTATTGAACCTAAAGAAGAAAAGAAAAAGTTATCTAAACAAGAAAAGTCAGATGCTTTCAATGCCTTAGGTAAAGATATTGAAAAATTAAAAGCACAATTGTTTCACGAAACTCGTAAAGGCAAAAAAGCTGAGTTAATGCGTGCACTATCTAAAGCTAATAGACAGCTTAAAAAATTAATGTAAGAAAAATTAGGATACTTAATATTAATTTCATATATTAAGTATATAAATAAAAAATATGACTAAAATAAATAACAATACAGTCTACAAAGGTTTGTATGACGATGAGCCTGAATCTAGAAAGAAAAAGGTAGAAGATAAAAAAGACGAAAAGTCAAGTAAAGATCTTTATAATGAAATTGACTATGGCGTTAGTGTTACCGACTCTGTTATTTATTTGCATGGAGATATTATGTTAGGTAATTGTTTTGACTTTATTTCAAAAGTTAGATTGATATTAGCACATCGACCTGAAGATAAAAAAGAAGATCCGATTACAGTGTTATTAAATTCCAATGGTGGTGACGTGTATGAAGCTTTAGGCATTATTGATTATATGGAATCAGTTGAAGTTCCAATTAATGTTATTGCAAGAGGAAGAGCAATGTCAGCAGGTGCAATGATTTTATGTTGTGGAACTGGAATAAGAGCTGCGTCAAAAAATACCACTATTATGGTTCATGAAGCTTCAGCTAATATATTTGGTAAGTCTGCCGACATTAAAGCAAACGCAGAACATATTGATGAGCTAGAAGAAGATTTTTATAAAATGATGGCTTTGAAAACTAAACATGATGAAGAGTTTTGGCGCAAAGCATGTAGAAAAGATTATTATATGACTGCAGCTAAGGCAGCTGAGTTAGGTTTAATTGATCAAGTAATATAAGTTATGGGAAAACAAGATACAGAATTGCAATGGAAAACGTTAATGGAATATATTGACAAATATATTTCAGGTACACGTAAAGAAGTGCTAATTAAAATGTATGAAGAATTGTCTGATAGAGTTTTAACAGCTCCAGCATCTTCACATTCAACTAGACATAACTGCTTTCCGGGAGGATATATCGATCACGTTAATAGAGTTGTAAAGACAGCTATTAATTTGTATTCAGTATGGACTGAAGCAGGAGCGGCTACAAATAAATTTACTTTAGAAGAAGTAGTATTTGCAGCTATCAATCACGACTTAGGTAAAGTAGGTTCTAGAATTCACGAATATTATGTTCCAAACGATTCAGATTGGCACGTAAAGAGAGGACAGATTTATAAAATCAGTGACAAATTAACTTTCATGAAAGTACCAGACAGAAGTTTATTTACTTTACAAGAGTTTGGAATTGCAGTTTCTGAAAGTGAATATTTAGCAATTAAATTGCATGATGGTCTTTATGGAAAAGGTAATGAGTCCTATTTAATGGGCGGAGCTCCCGAGTTTTCTTTGAAAAATGATTTGCCTATTTTATTACATCACGCTGATCATTTAGCTACTTTAATTGAAGGCAATTTAACTCACGCTCCACAAATAGTAGAAGTAGCTCCGACAAAAGCAAAGTCTAAATTAGGAGGGTTTAACGATCCAGTTGCTGATGATAATTTGAAATCAGCATTTGATAAAATATTCGGATAATATGGTAGCATTAATTATAATTTTCTTCCTAACCGTAATTGGATTTATGGGTTATGGAATATGGAATCTCGTTAACCAAAACGAAGACTTAGAAGAGACTGTAATATATTATCAGAATAAGCTAGACGAAATACGAGAAGTGGTATTGGACACAAATACCCAATTAAAAGATCTAGATATTCGTGGTGCATTTGAAGCCGACGATGAAGTAGGATTTGTATTTAAAGAAATACAACAATTATCTGAAGAATTAACTAAAACAGTAGAATCAGCATATGAATTTAGAACTTAATCAAGAACCAGTTAGTGAAGTGGTTGTCGAAGCTGTAGTAGCAATAGAACCGGAAGCTCCAAAGACTCGAGGTCGTAAGCCAAAGACAAAACAATACTTTACAAAAGACACTGAAAATGCTATTTTGCTTTATAATCTTTTAGAGGATGAAGTAGAGCGTAATAAACTTTATGAAGAGCAAATTAAATATCCAATGGATAAGTTAGTTGAAAATATTATTCATACTTTTAAATTTTATCACTTTGACGTTCCATATGAAGATGTAAAGCATGAAGTAGTTGCTTTCTTAAATGAAAAGATTCATAAATATACAGATCCTAATAAAGGAAAAGCATTTTCATATTTTTCAATCATAGCAAAAAACTATTTAATTATCCATAATAATGGAAATTATAACAAGTTTAAAAATACAGAACAACCTGAAGCTATTGATGATAATAGAAATGTTATCAATGAAGTAATGCGTGATGAAGAGTTAAATGAGAAAAAAGAGTTCATGGATTTATTCACAACATACATGGATGATAATTTAACTGTATTCTTTAAAAAGCAACCTGACATCGGGGTTGCTGATTCAGTATTAGAATTATTTCGCAATAGAGAGAATATAGAAAACTTCAATAAGAAAGCTCTTTATATATTGATAAGAGACCGTACCGGAGTTAAAACTCAGTATATCACTCGAGTTATTAATATTATGAAAAGTGCTTATGTAGAGATGTATACCAATTACAAACACACAGGAAGAGCAACATTAAATCACGCTAAATTTAAAAAGTCAGAATTCCTAGAATAAGATATTTATTTTAAAGGATATATGGATTTTGATGTAGAAATTTTTAAAGGTAAGTCATTTTCCGATTTAATGAAAGATATTTATTCGAACAGTTCTAAAAAGGACCGCCAGATAAATATGATGATTGGAGAGCTAAGACCTCTAATTAAAAATGTCGGAGATGCGACGGTAATAGTTCCGTTAATAAAAGAATATTTAGAAGTAGGTGTTAAGAATGATGAGCACCTTGTTAAGCTAGCCGCTGTTGTGCAGAGGCTAGTTTCTACTAGTAGTAAAGTGCAAGCAGAGACAGGTAACTCTTGGATGTTATCTGATGAAGAGAAAAGACAGTTGATGGGCGAGTTAGACGAAATAGCTGGCTCGAACCAAGAGATAAATGCGAAGGTAGTTGATTTAACTTCTAAGCAAAATTCAATTGAGTCTGAGTTAAACGATATACAAGACGGATTAGTATAATATGCCAGATAATAATAGTAACGCATCGCCATTTTTCTCTGCGGAGGTTAAGGAAGTAATTTATACTGACAATAACCCCTCATTGGTATATGGCATTAAAGTAAAGATATTAGATAATACTATATCTAATGACGACGAGTCTGTAACACTGATTACAGCAATTCCAATAAATTATAATATACTTCGTCTACCAATTGTAGGAGAAGTTGTATTAATAATACAAGCTCCGAGCTCGTATGCTTCTGGAACTAGAAAGACAACAACATATTATTATACAGATATTGTAAGTTTACAATCTAGCATTCATCACAATTCTATACCAACGGTATCTAAAATAACTACTACTCAAGGGCAAAGCGGAGACTCGACAGAGTATAACCAAACTTCGACGGGTAATAGTAAAAAAGAAAAAGACCCTGTACCTGATGTTAATTTTCAAGAGAATGCAGCGTCTAAACCATTGCAGCATTATATAGGAGATGTAATTTTATCTGGACGATATGGAAACTCTATTAGGTTTTCAACCTCTCCTAAAAGTGGAGCATTTAAAGTTCCAGCTAAATTTTCAGGAGCCCCGGGTTCGCCAATCACTATATTTAGGAATACTACACAAAGTAAAGATACTAAAAAGATTAATGATTTTGTTACTGAAGATTTTACCAATGAAGAAAATGTAATTGTACAAGCTTCAGGGCAAAAAATTGAATTTGAACAAGCTTCAAGTTTGCTATCAGCAGCAAAAGCAGCAAAGATAACTTCTTGGAAAGATGAGAATTGGGGCACTACTCCACAAACATTAATATCATCAGGTAGAATTGTATTTAATAGCACTCAAAAAGAAATCATAGCATTTGCAAAAAGTGGTATTGCACTTTCGACAGAAACTGCAATTGCATTAGATGCTAAAGATTCTATAACACTTAATGCTACAAAAATACAATTAGGTACTGATTCTGACGAGCCTTTAATTTTAGGAAATAAATTTAAAACATGGATGGAGAATTTAATTCAAGTTTTAGGTACGCTAGCTCCGATATCTCCAGTAGGCCCTTGCTCCCCATTAACAGCAGCACCTCAATGGGCTGCTATTGAATCTTTAAAGGCTCAAATTACTCCACTATTATTAAGTGACTCAGCATTTACAAAAAAGAAAGCAGTGGCAACGCCTGGGTCGTCAGCTAAATTTAAAACTATACCAGCTCCAAACTTTGCAATGACAGAGGAGCAAGTAGCTGCAGCTGAAGAAAAGAAAGAGGACGCAGCTCAACGTCACGAAGACCCAGAATTAACTCCTGACGAAAAGAAATCAGTAGCTGATTATCATAATTTACAAGAAAAGCAAATTAAAGAAGTTTCTTTAGTAAGTGCCCCGATAGATGCCGGAACAATTGAAGCTCAAGATATTGACACAAATGCTGATGCTAATATGCAAGTAGTATATGCTGGAGAAGTAGAAGAGACTGACGGAGATCCTATTAACGATGAAGATATTGATGAAGGAGAAGAACTTCCTGTTGATGCATTTTGGGACTATCAATTTATTAATGAAAGTTACGAAGACGTAACTAAGTCTGCAGAAACGTATGTGCTACAATCGGTATCGGCTGATTCATTAAATGCTGGTAAGGAAGCTGCTAAGTTAGCAATTATCGATGTTAATGTAACTGAAACAACTCCCGGCTCTAGAACAGGACCTAGAGTAGACGTGTATTTACAAAATATCAATTGCCGACCAGGGTTAGGAGATTGGGGTAACGGTGCAGTTGCAACATGGCATAAAGAAGCTGGATTACCAACCCCACCGACAGATGCTTCTTCAGCTAATGGATGGTATGTATGGGCTAAAAAGACAAATAGATGGATAGCAACTCCGGTAGTTGGATCAATAGCTGTATATGGAGTTAAAAACCCTGCAGGATCGGCAGAACCGTTTAACGCACATCATTTAGGATTAGTAATTCAAATTGTTGAGGGTGAGAATGCAGTAATTACTTGCGAAAATATTGACGGTGTTATATCTCAAGCACAGACAAGAATTGACGCTATATTAGGATTTATTATACCTTCGAAAAAAGATATTGAAAAACCTAAATTAGATTATTCAGAACCAGCTGATACTTCTAAAGGAGGTGGATTAAAAGATGAAACGCAACCATTGACAGGTACGATTAAGCAGCAAGCTATTCAAGCACTTAAAGAAGTTGTTGATAAAGTGCTTTCAAAAGGAGAAGAGCATGGAATGTGTGGTAAATATACTTTTAATCACGCATATCAATTTATTAGAAAGCTAAAAGGCCAACCCGTAGAGGCAGGTGCTAAATATGCAGCTGGCGGAAATGCTAATATGGATTCATACCATAAAAATTTACAAAAAATAGGATATGCAAAAACTGACTTTGGTACAATTGATCAAAATGCGTTAAGATCATATTTAACATCTTCAACAAATTGGAATCCAGGCGACGTTGCTGTATATTGGTGTGTCGAAGGCGTAGCTGCTAATGTATCGTCTAGAAAATATGGCCATACTCAAATGTATACAGCTAAGCAGCATAATAGAGCTACTTGCTCTTGGACGACAGATAATCGTAACAATTATGGCTGCGCACACGTTTATAATGTGCCAAATTCAAAATGGAGATTTATTAAATTTGCTTCTCCGGCAGACAGATTATTAACATAACCAGAAATATATCTTAAAGATATTTATTTAAAAGACAGTAACATGAATTCAAAGGATTTTATACAAGCACTTAGAAAAGTTATTCGTGAAGAAGTTTCGAGTGCCGTTCGTACGGAATTAAGTAAAATAACTCCTATAATAAACGAACAAGCAACAGCCGCCAAATATACACGAACTGCAAAACCGACTGTTACAAATAAAGTAATCGCCAAGGCACCGGTGAAAAAACAATATACTGAAAACCCAACTTTAAATGAGTTGTTAAATGAGACAGCTGGTTTTAGAAATGAGTATGCAGGCGCTAGTTTAGATGAAAGTATAGACTATAATAATTTTGATGAGTGGCCGACAATGGGCCGTAAACCAGCACCAGCTGCAAAAGCAATTATACCAACGGTTGACACTGAAGGTAGAAGAGTTGATGTTTCTAAATTAGCTGAAACAGAAGCTGGAGCTGCAGTTGTAAAAGCATTAACAAGAGATTACTCGTCCTTAATAAAAGCGATGGATAAGAAAAAAGGTAACTAATGTCATACGAAGTAAGATATAATCCAATAGATTTAGAAGAAGACGTAGCTGTCGGTATTAAACTTCCTTTAGTTGGGAAGAATGGAATACTATTTGACTTATCTTATTCCACTGAAGAACAGGCGCTTTCAAATTTAAAAAATTTAGTACTCACTCGTCAAGGAGAACGTATACTACAACCTTTATTTGGTACTAGATTACAAGATTCACTTTTTGAGCAGAACACGGATGTTTTAAAAGAACAAATACAATCTTCTATATTAGAAGCAATATCATTTTGGTTACCATATATTCAAGTTAATGATATAATAGTTCAAACTGTCATAGCAGCAGGACCGTCAAATCAAGAGCATGGAATAACAATATCATTAAGAGTATCTGTTAATGATCAAGAAGTTAATACACCAGTTACATTTTTAGTAACACCTACAACAGTTGAAGAAGTAATAATATAATGGCACAAGTAAAAAAAGATATACGTTATTTAAACAAAGATTTTAGTCAATATAGAGCAAACTTAATTGAATTCTCTAAAAACTATTTTCCTAATACCTACAATGATTTTAACGAGTCATCTCCTGGTATGATGTTTATTGAAATGGCATCATATGTAGGAGACGTATTGTCATATTACACTGATAGTCAATTAAAAGAATCGCTAATGCCATTGGCATCTGAGCGTGGAAATGTATTAGCGTTAGCAGCAAACTTAGGATATACAAATAAAAACAAAATTCCAGCAACTGTCGATTTAGATGTGTTCCAACTTTTACCTGCAAAGACAACTGACGCCGGCAAAGTTCCTGATTGGGACTATGCGATGACTTTAAAAGAAGGTATGCTTGTAGGAGCTGAAGGAACTGCAACTGAATTTAGAACTTTATCTTTAGTTAATTTTAAAGCGTCTAGTAGCTTCGACCCCACTGATGTAAGTATTTATCAAGTTAATGATGTAGACAATACTCCAGATTTTTATCTTCTTAAAAAGAAAGTAAAGGCAATTGCAGGTACAATTCGAACTGAAACGTTTGAGTTTGGTGCTGCTAAAAGATTTGATAAAATATTATTAAACCCAATTGATGTTATTGAAGTAGTTTCGATATCAGATTCAGATAATAACTCATGGCTTGAAGTTCCTTATTTAGCTCAAGACATGGTATTTGAGTCAATAGCAAACACTGTACAAAATGACCCTGAGTTATCAGCATATACAAATGTACCTTATTTAATAAAATTAAAGAAAACTGCTAGAAGATTTATTACTAAATTTAGATCAGATAAAAAATTAGAGATACAATTCGGCCCAGGAGTATCTGATAACGATGACGAAGAAATTATTCCAAATCCTGATAATGTAGGATCTAGTTTAAATGGCTTAACAACTCAATTTGATCATCCAATTGACCCGTCAAATTTTATGTATACTAAGACATATGGTTTAGCCCCGTCTAATACTACTTTAACAGTTTTATATACTACGGGTGGAGGAATTGAATCAAACGTGCCTTCATTTACTTTAAAAAATATTAATAATGTGCAATACCAAATTGATTCACAAAATTTAAGTATAGCATTATTAAATAGAATTAAAGCTTCGGTAGCTTGCACAAACCCACTACCGGCAGTAGGAGGTAAAAGTGAAGAGTCAATTGAAGAGATTAGACAAAATGCAATGGCAACCTTTGCATCACAGCAGCGTGCAGTAACAGCTCAAGATTATATTATTAGAGCATATTCAATGCCTGCTAGATTTGGATCTGTTGCAAAAGCTTATATTATTCAAGACCAGCAAATTAATCCTGACAATACTCAGGAAATGATTCCAAACCCATTAGCATTAAATTTATATACATTAGGATATGATGGAAACGGGTCGTTAACAATTTTAAACCAAGCGGTTAAAGAAAATTTAAAAACATATCTTAATACTTATAGAATATTAACTGACGCTGTAAATATTAAAAATGCATACATAATTAATATCGGAATTCAGTTTGAAGTTATTACACTTCCAGAATACAATTCAAATGAAGTTTTAATTAAATGTATTGATAAATTAAAGACTATTTTTAATTCTAAATTATGGCAAATTAATCAGCCTATAGTATTGTCAAAGATATATACGGAATTAGATAGAGTAGAAGGCGTTCAATCAGTTCCTTCAGTAAAAATTGTTAATTTATATGATGCTACACAAGGATACTCAGGCAATGTGTATGATATCGCTGCTGCTACGAAAGCAGGAGTTATATATCCTTCGCTAGATCCTAGCATTTTTGAAATTAAAAACTTAAACAATGATATAATTGGTAAGGTAGTATCACTTTAAAATAATTAACTATGATTTGGTCAATACCAGCATTACAAGACACGACAATATACGAAGCAGATCCTTATAGAAATTCAGGATTGGACCAAGTGTTAGAACTCCATAAACAAGGAGATGTAACAACAGCAGATTTAACTGAATCTAGAATTTTAATTAAATTTGACTTAGCAAACTTATCATCAGTATTATCTGAAAACTCTATATCAATTAATAGCATATCTGCTAGTTTAAAATTATATACAGTACAAGAATCTGAATTACCAAAATCATATACTATTGAAGCTAGACCATTATCAGTTAATTGGGAAAATGGGTCAGGATACGCATCATCGCCTGTAGGATTAATTGCTAGCACAGCAGTTACTGACGGAGCAACTTGGATGACAACAGCTGGTTTAGACACTACAACATGGAGCGCATCATTAGCAGCTAATTCTCAAATAGTATTTAATGACAGCACATATCCGGGAGGGGGAACTTGGATAACTAGTTCAGTAGCAAGTCAGTCATTTGCATTTAAGACAACTGATACTGTTGATATTGATATTACTAGTATGGTTAGAAATTGGTATAATCAAGTATACACTAACAATGGAGTTGTATTAGCATTTAATAATGCAGCTATATCTTCAAGTAATTATCCAGAAACACTAATTCAATTTTATTCTTCAGATACCAATACAGTATTCGAACCTCAATTGTATATTAGTTGGACAGGCTCTATTACTTACAATACAGGCTCAATGTCTTTAATAACTTATGAAGACAGCCCGATATTATATACAAGAGCTTTTAAAGGAGAATATTTAAAAGATAAAAAAGTTAGAGTGTTATTAGGGTCAAGACCTAGATATCCTAGACCAGCATTTACTCAAACTTCCGAGTTCGCAGTGCAAAAAGCATTGCCTCAAAACTCATATTATCAAATTAAGGACGCTCATAATGAGCAAGTAATTATACCATATAGTCAGTATACAAAAATTAATACAAATGCTAATGGAGCTTATTTTGATTTTTACACGACAATGTTATATCCGGAAAGATATTATAAATTTGAAATTAAATCAGAATTTTCTGATGTGACTGAATATTTCAATGCATCAGACTTTACATTTAAAATAATTATTTAATGGCAACAAGACCAAATACACGAGATACATATCTCGACTCTTCGGGACAGGCAGTATCTGTTCGAATAGTCGAACCAGTTATTAAAGCAGCTCCAGTAGTTCCTGTTAATACAGTTGCCATTACAAATTTATCTAACTCGCCTACTAATTTAGCTAGTAAAGGAAACTCTATATATGATTTAGTTGAGTTTGAGGCTGACGGATTAATGACAGGAGAAATCAATCCAGATGCAAAAGATTATTCAAAATATAATGAGTTTGAAAAAAATTCTTTAGGCGTTACTGTAATAGATAAAAATAAAGATATATCTTCTAGCAAAACTATTATTAATTTATACACTGCAAAGCCATCTAACGAAAAATTCAATCAAGTAGTAGATATTGAATTCACTGAATTTGTATCGCCAGTCGATTCACCGCTTACGTTCTTAGAAGCTAGATTAGGAGCATTAGAATCTACCAATGCCAAGACCGGTGCTGAAAAAGCATCTTTAAATAGAGAAATTGCTCAACTTCAAGCACAAATAGTTTCATTGAGAGACCAATTAGCATTAGCAGTTGATCCAGGAAGAAATAATATTGTTAGTGATACGCTAGCAGTTGGAGGTGAATTGATTAGTATTGAAGATGGGACTAATGGTAGACCAGTTAAAAATATACTTTTATCTAGAAATAGAATGGCAAAAGGTATAATGCAAGGAGATGGTAATTTTAAAATACTTACCGGTAATTACGATTATAATGGAAACCCAATGGGAGATGAATCTATAGTTTGGGCTAGAGGCTGGGATGGTAAACAAGATCTCGCACCAAGCAGATTTATGGTATTTAAACTTTCAGGAGGAGGAAATGGAAGATTGGAAACTGTCAGAGCTGATGGTGCCAATTATTTTCGAACTTGGTTTGTAGGGGATACACTTACATCAAAAGCAAGAGTTCAATTAACGGACTCAGGTATATTAAATTTATATGACGGGCCAAATGTAATTTGGTCTAGCTATGGTACTTAAGATACCTAGAATATCTATTTAAGATATTTATATTAAAGGATGTTATCAGTTTACACTAATCAGCAAGAACTATTAAACGCAACTAGCAATTTAAAAACTGCTAGGCTAGAAACTGTCGACTCGGAACTATTAGATTCCAGAAAATTTTCTTTAAAATTTCGCGATACTTATAATCCTGATTTAGAATTACATGTATATACTCCTGACGGAGTTTATTTAACTGGAGACCATAAAGCAAATTATACTATAGAGTCTAGTATTAATGCTTATGGCACTCAACAATATATTACAGTAGACACTAATACAGCATTAGGTAATATAGGTATTGAGCGTGGTCAATATAAAATTGTATATAATTTATTTAATAATATTTTAGGTTCATACAATGGTCAAAAGTTATTTATTAAAGAAATTTCTCCTTCTAGAAGAGAGGTAAGAATACAATTATCTGATAATTCTAGTAATACTTTATTTCAAGATTACGAAAAATTTAAAAAGCATTGGTTAGAACTTCAAATAAATAATGATGTATTTGATTCATTTGTATTAAATTTTGGATTTAATGATACATATCAAATTGTCAATGTAAAGTTTGCTGAACTAGCAACAGCTCGTGCAGACAATGCAGGAGTTATACCAGAAGTAATTGTTAAGTTATATAGCCCGTTACCCGCTAAATTTGGAGAAAAGGCAAAGCTTTGGATATCAGAAGAAGTTATCAATCCAATATTGGATAATATTTCTATCGTACCAAAACATATTCCAGATCCAGTAAATACATTAGCAGGTCCTAATTTTGAATTAGAAGAATTTGATGGAGGATCGGTAGCTACTAGCTTTAAAAATTGGAATAATTTACTTACTGAGAATGTACAAACTTCACAACAATTAATTGACAATTACTTTTCCGGTTCTCTAGCAGGAATAAAATTAAATACTAATCATAGAATATTTGATAATTTTGTTCATTATGGGTCTGCAGTTGAGCGAGTTAAAAATTTCAAATATAAATTAGAATTAATTGAATATTATTCGACTCAAGTACAAACCATATCTCAAGTTAATGGCGGAGATATAACTCAAGCCAATTTATCTGACATTTATATTAAAAGAAATCGTGTAGTTAGTGGATTTGATGATTTTGAAAAGTATTTATTTTTTGAATCAACAGGAAGCGCTTTATATACTCACGTTAATGAAACTACAGGCTCATATACTCCTAGAATAGTTAATCCATGGCCAAAAGTAACTCCGACTCCATTGAAATGGAATGAAGCTTTTATGATGTGGAGTACGGCAGCTACTCAATGGACTTTAGGAGCAGCGCCTGATCCTTATGGATACTTTGCAACTCAAGTTTCATCAACTTCTAATATCGGTCAAGTATATTATAATGATTTATTAGAGATTGCAGAAATTTTTGATTATAATAATATTCATAAATTAATAGAAACTATCCCTGCTTATTTAAAAGAGTCTACGGATAATGAAGAGTATTTGCTATTCATTAATATGATGGGGCAACATTTTGATATTTTATGGACATATATTAAAGCACTTACATCAATACATTCTCGAGAAGAGAATCCAAAAGATGGAATGCCAGATAATTTGCTATATGACGTAGCTAAGTCTTTAGGGTTTGAATTATTAAATGGAAAATCTACATCTGAATTATGGAAATATGCATTAGCAGTTGACGAAGATGGCGTGGCATTAGAAAGCGGAGTTAATAACGTTACTACAATATCAGACGAAAAAAATACTAAAGAAATTTGGAGAAGAATTGTAAACAATCTTCCTTATATATTAAAGTCAAAGGGTACTTCTAGATCTATAAAAGCTTTATTAGCTTGCTATGGAATACCTTCTACCGTATTAACCATTAAAGAATATGGCGGTCCTAGCACATTCACAGATAATACTCATTATCCTGAATATGTGCATGACAAATACCACTATGCATGGCTTTCTCAAACTGGTAGCTTAAGTTTAACAGCCGGTCAATTCCTAAATGGTGCTAAGACTAATGTTTATGCTAACACCTTGGAATTCCGCTTTAAAACGGATAATAACTATACCTATGGTGTAGGAACTCCTTATAACATTTTATCTATTAGAAGTGGATCAATTGATGATGTTTATAATTTAATTCTTAATAAAGAAACCAATGACGATAACCAAGGTACTATTACATTATTTAATGGTATAACTGGTCAAGCAATTACAGCATCTAATTTAGAAATATTTGACAATAGTTGGATAAGCGTTGTTATCAATAATAACAACTTAACTTCTTCATTGAATGTAGTAAAGTCTTTATATGGCAATACAATATATAATGTATCTGCTAGCGTAATTGGATCGCCTAGTCCATTTAAGCAATCGACTATAACATTTACATCAGGGTCTAGAGCAATAACTCCAGTAGTTGTTAATAGCACTACTATTTCTTCCTTAGGTAAATTCCACGGTCACTTTCAAGAAATTCGTTTATGGTCTGGGTCGTTAAATGATAATACTATTGAAGAGCATGCAGCATCTCCTAGCACATATACTTACAATGTCGATCGAACTTTATTAACGACAGGAGAAGAGTCTGCTAAACCATTTGAACATTTATTGCAAAGATTTACTTTATCAGATAAAGCAATAAAGAGTGGTTCGTTTTATCAATCATCAACTCATCCTAATCAAACTATTAATACTGGATCACTTTATTTCAATGGATTTGGAAGTAATTCAGGATCAATTAAATTTGAGGGATTTGAAGAAACTTATTACACACCATCTCCTTCGTTAGGAGCTTCTAGTTTATATTCAAACAAAGTTAGAATTGAATCTGCTAGTTTAGATGTTAATAAAAGATTAAATACTAAAACGAGAATTGAGAAATCATCATTTGATAGATACTCTTTAGACTCGAATAGAGTAGGAGTTTATTTCTCCCCTCAAACTGCAATTAATGAAGATATATTTAACCAATTAGGTTATTTTGAAATTGACGATTATATTGGAGACCCGGGAGATATTTTAAATGACAATTATACAAAGCTAAATAACTTTGCAATTAATTACTGGAAGAAGTATGAAAATAGAAATGACTTCGAAGCGTATTTCAGAGCTCTTCAAATTTATGACTTTACTTTATTTAAGTATATTAAGCAGTTACTTCCTAAAAGATCAAATGCTATCGTAGGTTTAGTTGTAGAACCAAATGTTTTAGAGCGAAGTAAAGTTAAACTTCTTAATAAACCTGTAATTGAAAACTTAAAGAAAGATTTTTCATTAAGTGCAGTCAATGACGTTACAGCTTCTGCGGAATATCAAGATTTAAATGCATTAATTACTCAGCCAGTAACCGTTGCAAATTCAAGTATATTTCCTAATTTAACAGGAGTAATGAGTAGCTCATTGTCAATGACTTCTGAGTATCAATCATATACTGGTCTTATTGAAAATAACACCACAGATATTGATAAGCTAGGAACTTCATGGGTTCAGCATAGATATGTAGATAAATATAAAATAACAGAATCAGGATCTTATAAGCCTATTCAAACTACTATATACAATCAAAGAGCATTTGGACTATATTCATATACTTCTTCGTATACAGCACTTAGTAGTAGTTACTCTTCTAGTATATTACTTTCAGTTATTGGATTAACTTACTCCGTAACACCGAGTACTCCGGCGAATACCACATTAGGCTATATAACGACTGGATCTATAGATTTTCAATTTAAACTTTCTAATGCCGGGCCTAATGAAGCTGTACTGGATTTATATCAAGGATATGCTGGCACTTTAAAAGGCTCTATTAGTATTCCTCCGATCGCAAATGGAGTATTTTATATTCCAGGAGTTAATTTTACTAGCACAGATGTGTGGATCATGAATGCTAGTGCAACTGAACCGTTTACTTTACATGACGTTATAGTCACTGAGACGTTTAATTATGTTAGTAGTTCAATACAATTCCAGCCAGTAACTTCTAGTTTAGGAGATAAATTTCAAGGAACAGGATACATAAACGCTAGACGTGATGGTTCTAAATTAATAGGATCAGCAATTAATGCAAACTCAAGACAAACTGTAGACGGAGGACCTGTAGTTAAAGTAACTAAAGTAAATCCAAACCAAGTAGTATTTGCAGGTAATCAATTAACGACAATAGACAGAGCGACTTCAGGTAGAAAAACGCCGGCAATTGCTATTCAGAATATTCGTAGTACCTAAAATGTGTTTTGAATACAAACCTGAATTTTTCAATAGTATATATTTATTAAAAAGGTATAAATAAAATGGGATACTTAAACAATAGTACAATAACCGTTGACGCAATTCTTACTAAAAAAGGAAGAGAATTACTAGCTCGCGGAAAAGATGAATTTAAAATCACTCAATTTGCATTAGCAGATGATGAGATTGATTATGATTTGTGGAATCCAGCTCATCCATTAGGGTCTGATTACTACGGCGTTATCATTGAGAATATGCCATTAGTAGAAGCTAGTGCGGATGAATCAAATGTAATGCGTTACAAGTTAGTAACGCTACCAAAGAAAACAGCAAGGATACCAGTTATTCAAGTTGGTCAATCTTCAATAACATTAACATCTCCAGGTCAGCAGTCGACTATTAGTCCAACGACGACAAACTTTACTTCTGGAAATGCTACATTAGGATATACCGCAATTTTATCTAATTCAGACACCGCTACACTTCAAGTAGTTCAGCCTGTTAATGGCGGTGTTAGTCCTACAATACCAAGATTTATCGGAGACTCTGAATCAGCTCAAACAGTATCAGCAGTTGGGTTTAGCTTTAATATTATTGCTAAGCAGCAATTAGTTGCAGACTCTGTAGCTACTATCACTATTATAGGAAATGAAACTGGTGGTAGAGTAACTGTTAATTTAACTGTTAGAAAAGTACAATTAGCGACAGCTTCAAATACTTCAATAACTAACGCACAATAATTAAAAAAATAACATGGGAATAGTTAGATCACCATTAGGGGTAAATAGTTTAGCGGCAGCACCTAGACCAACCGCCGCAGCTGTAGCAAATATACAAGCACAGCCAGGAGCCAGACCGGTGCCAGCGCCAACCAATCAATTAGCAGGCGAAATTGAAACTCGTGCTCGTGCTATTGCCAATGAAATGATAGCAGTAATGGCAAGGCAATCGCAGCAAGCTTCAAGTGGAAGAGTATTTACTCGATTTGACGCTGCGTCTGATATCATTGAAAATCAAAAGACTTTTGTAACGACTGGTTTATTTACTGGTAATGCAGCTACAATGTCAATGGCTTATTCTAGCTCAGCACAGTCGACAGCATCTAAAGTATATTATTATGATATGCTAAGTGCAAATCCTGCACTTTCAACTTCTGAAGTTCAATTTGCAGTAGCTCATGGTCATAGATTAGGATCAGGATCTTCAGCAGCTGGAACGTTAAACGACTCCCCGGCAAGAGCAGTTTATTCTCAATATCGTTTGCTGTTATTAAATCCAGGAGACACGACATTTACCTTTGGTGGTGGACAATCTTCAGATTCAATATATGCTATGAATTTCAATCGTGCACGAATTAAAGATAAATTAGATCCAGGTAACTGGCAATTAAGTTTAACTAACTTAAATGGTAACTCGTTTACAAATAATACTCACACTGGCTCGAATGTAACGCCATTAAACACTAATATTATTTCTTTAATAGACGATTCGGGTCAAGGTCAAGAAACGAATTTAACTACCGGCGGTAGAGTATTTAATATTGTATCTGGATCTATTACCGGCGGAGTTTTTAGTTCAACCGCTCCTAAATATTATGGATTAGCTTACCCTGATATGGGTATTTTAATTTTAAATGGTAACGCATTAGACGTGTCAATGTCATTTAATACAGTATCAGGTTCAAATGTAGCTGGAGATAATGCTTGGAAATTATTTACTTCAATTTCAGGAGCATTGGCGTACGGTACTCAGTATAGCTTACCAAATTTAGCATTTGCTGCACGTAATGAGGAAACAGTAACTTCAACTCACTTTTTTGTTCGAGTTAAAAATGGCGAATACAATTTTTCAAATAACCCAACATTTGTTACAGGCTCTGTAGGAGAGTTGCAACAGCCGACATTTATCGGAGACCCTAAAACTTATATTACATCAATTGGTATGTATAACGATCGTCAAGAATTGTTAGCAGTAGCAAAATTATCTAAACCAATACAAAAATCATTTAGTAACGAAGCTTTAATAAAAGTTAAGTTAGATTTTTAGTGTTACTTAAAATAAACCTATTAAATTGGCTCTTTGATATTTATATTAAAGAGCCATTTTTACATTATGGGGAAACCAGGAGTATTTAAAAGAATTGACAGTCAGGATAAGACTATCACGCCATTCAAGGTTTATAAATCTTGGAGGTATGACAATACATCTAGTTTAGACAATGATAATATTGATCGATTAGTAGCAATTAAACCTAATCTAGCATTATATTCTGGAAATAAAGTTACGTTGGATACATGGCAACGTCAATTAGACTCTTCATCACTATTAGTTAATGTAGCTAATAATAAAGAAGCGTCAATGATTTGGTATAGCTTAAATCATTTATATTATAAGAGAGCTGGTCAGCCCTTTGAAACATTTGGATATGCAGACCCACAGGCTATTGAAAGAACTATATTTAACGAAGCTTCAGTTATATCCATTCCACAAAAGAAGTTTGGAGAAGCTATTAAACCAGGCTCTGTTAAATTGCATTTTAAAAATACTCAATTAAATACCGTTACAATGTCATTATATGATGACGGTAAAGGAAATTTAATTGATTCTGCATTAAGTGCTTCTGTAGCAGGAGAAGTAGTATACCTAGGATTTAATTCATCTACATATTCTAAAACTTATTTAGATACTGTATATGATACAGGCTCGCTATTTACTAATCTTAATGAAAAAAACGAAATTAACAATATTTATGTAGATACTTTAATGCATGAGTATTTAGTTAATAGCAAAAATATTAGCATAACACCTAATCCACAGCTTAGTATTGGGCCTACTAAATGGGGCAACGCTGCTACATTTGCAGGAGAAGGTTATATTCGTTTACCAAACAGAGAAGATGTTAATTTTAAGCAAAGCCAAAATTATGCAGTTTCATTTTGGACAAATATAGCTACTACGGGTTCCGGTATAGTATCTTTATTGTCAAAAAGAACGACAGGAACAGACACTGTATTCAATTCAAAATTAGGAATATACACTACAGGAGATGTAAATTATAACATATCTCAATATCCATTTGATATAACATATAATATCGGAACGAAAACGTTATTTGCAAAGCAATCGACAGGTGCAGAGACAGTAGCTGTCTCGTCAAACCTAGCAACTACGTCATCAGCACATATATTAGTAAATAAAACAGGTTCTAGATTTGAATTGTATATAAATGGAGCTTTAGCTGACGTAGGTTTTACTCCTAGTTTAGGAAATATATACAATAATGCTGATATCTTTATTGGATCGCTAGGAATTGACAAATTCGGAAATGCGGTAAATGGAATGTATGGAGATATAGATGAATTTTTTATATTTAATAAAGGATTAACTCAAAAAGAAATTACACAATTATCATATACAGGCTCTGAAAATTTAATGGTTACTAATACCAATGCCGTAGGTAATGTATTTTATGAGCATGGAATGATTGTGCTATCAGATCCTAGACCTAAATACGGAACTTCACAATATAGACCATTCAATGATAGAGTTTATAACTATCTTTCGTCAGTAACTCAATCTGCTTATATAGACGATTTTTATTTAGAATATAATTCAACAGTAACTCTTTATGAGCATGAATATATTTGTAAATTAAAAGAAGATGAATTTAACTTTACGTCTAATCCAACAATTAGATTAGATAACAATCCAGAATCTGAAATTCCAAAACCGATAACTTCTAATAGCGAATTTGCTCCTTATATTACAACCGTTGGTTTGTATACGTCTTTTGGAGAGTTAGTTGCAATAGGAAAGTTAGGAACACCAATTAAGAAACGAGACAATGTTGATTTGAACTTAATAGTTCGTTTTGATATATAATTATATAAAATAAAGTTTATGGCTAGAAGAAATCCTTATAGTAAAAAAGCAGTCGCAGCTAAGTACGGATTCCGTAGTGGCTTAGAAATGGAAATTGACGAATCACTTAAATCTAAAGGGATAGACGGTGATTATGAAAAACATATTATTGATTATGTTAAGCCAGAGACTAAACACAAATATCATCCTGACTTCAAATTGCCTAATGGTATTTTTGTAGAAACTAAAGGAAGATTCTTAACTGACGATAGAAAGAAGCATATCTTAATTAAAGCTCAGCACCCTGAGTTGGATATTCGATTTTTATTTCAAAATTCAAAAACAAAAATTAGCAAAGCATCTAAGACTACATATGCAGATTGGTGTATTAAGTATGGCTTTAAATTTGCAGACAAGGTAATACCAGAAGATTGGTTAATATAATATTTGGTATATTGAATTAAATATACTATATTAATCAAGTATGATAAATAGTAAACTGACTAATTTAATAGAATCTGTTTTAGGTAAAGGTAAAACTACAAACAAAGGTAACATTGCACATCATTGTCCTTTTTGTCAATCTCCTAGAAGAAAATTAGAAGTTCAATCTTTAACTAATGAAAAGGGAGAAAATCCTTGGCATTGTTGGGTTTGCAATAAATCAGGAAAGAAGTTATCTACCTTATTCAAAGCCTTAAACGTAAGCCGTGATAGACTAACGGAGCTATACAGTATACTTAACATCCAACCCAAATATAACTCCAGTCAGTTCGACAGTTTACATTCAAATACGACAGTACTCGACCTGCCTAAAGAGTTTATTCCACTTTACAAACCTTCAGATACTACAGAATATAAAAATGCAATGCACTATTTACGTTCTAAAAGAAAAATTACACTATCTGAAATAGTAAAGTATAATATTGGGTATTGTGAGTCCGGAGAATATTCTAAAAAGATTATAATTCCATCGTATGATGAAACAGGAAGATTGAATTATTTTGTAGGAAGAGCATATTATGAAGCAGAATCATTTAAACATAAAAATCCAGACACTTCTAAAAATTGTGTTGGCTTTGAATTGTTTATTAATTGGACTTTGCCAATTGTTTTAGTTGAAGGTAGTTTTGATGCAATAGCAGTTAGGCGTAATGCCATTCCATTATTCGGAAAGACTATATCAGAAGACTTACGTAAAAAGATTATAGAAAATAAAGTTACTAAATTATATATTTGTCTTGATAAAGACGCTCAAAAGCAAGCTTTAGAACACGCTGAATACTTTATGAATAACGGAGTAGAAGTGTACTTTGTAGATTTGCAAGAAAAAGATCCAGCTGAAATTGGATTTGAAAGAATGTGTACGTTGATTAAGGAAACACCTGCATTGACGTTTACACAATTTATGAAATATAAATTATTTGCATAATGAATAAAATAGAAATAGGAATAGATCGAATCGAAAAGATATATCACGTAGCTGATATTCACATTCGAAATTTAAAAAGACATCAAGAATATAAAACTGTATTTGAAAGAACTGTCGAAGCTATTAAAAAGACATTAGGTCCAAACGATATTATCTTTTTAGGAGGAGATATTGTGCACGCTAAGACTGATATGACGCCTGAATTAATTCAATCAGTGCAAGAATTCTTTAAAATGTTTGCAGATATTGCTCCTACAATTTTAATTACAGGTAATCATGACTGCAACTTAAACAATATGTCTAGGTTAGATGCATTAACTCCTATTGTCAATGCACTTAATCATCCAAATCTGCATTATCTCAAAGAGTCTGGGGTATATCATATATCCGATAAACACTTTGTAGTTATGTCTGTTTTTGATAAGCCTAAAGATTTCATCAAAGCAAATAGTTTTGAAGGAGATTTTAAAATTGCTTTACATCATGGAGCTGTAAATAATGCAATGACTGACATTGGATTTAGATTACAAAATGATCATGTAGACATTGACACATTTGAAGGATATAAATTAACTTTGTTAGGAGATATTCACAAACCGGAACAGTATCTCAATGCAGAAAAGACTATCGCATACCCAGGTTCGCTTATACAACAAAATTATGCAGAAGCTTTAATACATGGAATGTTAGTTTGGGATACTGCAACTTGTAAAGCAGACTTTATAGAAATTCCAAATGACATTTGCTATTATACTTTGGAAATTGAAAACGGAATTTATACTCCATTAGCTCCAGTAGTTTTAGATAAAAAGATTCGTTTGCGAATTAAAGTTAAAAATACAGAATCAGCAGATTTAAAATCAATTATAGCCGACATTAAGTCTCAGTATAATATTGAAGAATATACAATTCAAAAGATAAATGACTTCAATCAAAATAATACACGAGTTCAGAAAATTAATATTGGAGATGTTCGAGATGTAGAGTATCAAAATGAGCTTATTACTAAATATCTAGACAATAAATTTGCATTAGATGATGATATACTTGACGGCATTCGTCATGTTAATAGAACGGTAAATTCAGGATTGCCTCATTTAGAAATTTCCAGAAACGTATCTTGGATTCCTAAGAAATTTGAATTTGCAAATATGTTTAGTTATGGTACAGATAACGTAATTGACTTTACTAATATGCGTGGAGTGTTAGGTATATTTGCACCAAATGCTTCTGGAAAGTCTACCATGCTAGACGCAATTACATATTGTATATTTGACAAATGTGGAAGAACATCTAAAGCTTCGAGTGTGTTAAATAATAAATCTGGATCGTTTAAATGTAAATTTAATTTTGAATTAGATGGGCGAGATTACTTTATTGAAAAGACAGGCACTAAAGGAAGAGGAGAGCACGTTCGAGTTGATGTTGATTTTTATTGTATAGATGATTTAGGTAATAAAGAATCTTTAAATGGAAAAGAACGTAGTGAGACAAATGATCACATTAGAAATTTACTAGGTACCTATGAAGACTTTGTGCTAACTGCATTGTCAGTACAAAATAACAATACTGGATTCATTGATATGGCTCAAAAAGATCGTAAAGACTTACTAGCACAGTTTTTAGATATTAATATATTTGAGGACTTGAATAAAATAGCAAATGAAGATATTAAAGAAGTAGCTACGTTGGTTAAGGAATATCAAAAGCAAGACTTCGCCACTCAATTATCAGGAGCATTAATTAGCATTGATACTTACTCTAAGCAACATAAAGGCCACTTAATGGATAAGGCAGAGTTAGATACTAAAATTGCAGATATTCATGAGCAGATATTAAAATTAACTTCAGATTTGGTACCAATTGATTCTTCAATTGAAAATATATTTGAATTGGAAACTTTAATATCTAAATGCAATACTTTATTAGATCAAATTAATACTCAGTTAAGTGCTAATGACATTTCACTTTCTGAAGCTATAGCTGCTGTAGATAAAATTGAAAAAGAATTAGAAAATTATAATATTGCAGAGATAAAAGCACGTATAGCTGTTTATAATGGATTGAAAAATTCAGAATTAATATTTCATGGCCAAATAGAAAAACAAAAGGCAGAGATTCGTATCAAAGAAGATAAAATGGCCAAGCTTAATGATCTTAAGTATGATGAGAATTGTTCATATTGTATGGATAATATTTTTGTTAAAGATGCTATTGCTACAAAATCTTCAATACAAGATGATAAAGAAGGTCTAGTATCTTTAAATGCTAAGCTGCAGGAAGTAGTTGATAGAATGACAGAGTTGTCAAAGTCAGTTACTGAACAAGAAACGTATTATGAATTACAAAGGAAATTAACTCAAGCTAATACTAATAAAAATGTAACTGAATCTACGATTAATGATTTAAAAACTAAACGTGGGCTAGCAGAAACTAAATTACTAGAAACGCAAAGAAAGGTTGATGAGTATTATACTAAAGAAGCTGTAATTAAAAAGAATAAAGAAATTAGAACTTCAATATCTTTACTAAATACTACGATGGATGTATTTAAAGATGAATTAAGTGATGTAAATGATTTAATTTTAACTTGTCATTCCAATTTACTAGTAGCTCAAAAAGACAAAGAAAAATCTGAAGAGTCTATTGCCAAGCTAAAAGATCTAACTCAACAATATAAATTTTATGAATATTATTTAATGGCAGTTAATCGTGACGGAGTTCCTTACGATTTAATTACCACCGCTGTACCATTCATAGAACAGGAAATAAATAACATACTAACTCAGTTAGTCGACTTTAATATCATGTTGGAAATGGATGGTAAAAATATTAATTGTTATATTGTTTATGATCAAGATAATTTTTGGTCTATAGAATTAACTTCTGGTATGGAGAAATTTATATCGTCTTTAGCTATTAGAACTGCTTTAATAAACATATCATCATTGCCTAGACCTAATTTCCTAGCTATTGATGAAGGCTTTGGAGTTTTGGATTCTAACAATTTAAACTCTATGTTTAACTTATTTGAGTATCTTAAAACTCAATTCTCTTTTATGTTGGTTATATCTCATATAGATTCCATGAGAGATGTAGTTGATAAGTTAATTGAAATTGTTAAAACTAACGGAAACTCTAAGATCTATTACATTTAGATATTTATATTTATATAAGTATCTTTACGTAATTCATGGCTAAAAAAGAAATAATTTATCAAGGACTCGCTGATTTAAATGTATTAGTCGAAGACAATTCTGTATCGTCACCTGATTATTTTAGAGTTACGAACATACCTTCCGAATTCTTTTCTGGTAGGAATATTTTAAAGTTCAAAGGCAATCCTAATTTATTCAATGAAGGGTCGCCTGTTTATATAGAGGTATTAGATTATAACGGAGAGCCAATTTATTATGAAATTGGTTTAGATAATGAATCAGAATCGCAAGCTGCTGTAATTACGGTATTTGTAAATCAAGATACAACTCCTGGAAATGGTCTTATAACAATTTGTGGAACTGCTTCAAGAGATGCAGCTGGCAATTTTTTAAATACGGAATTAATTAATGTACGTTGGTCAACTCCTGTTTATATAGATCCTTCTAAAGGAAACGATGCTGAAATTATATTTGAATCTTTACCGACAGCTACAATATCAGCTTCAACGGGGTCATATACCAATTTAGGATATTCCAATGGAGTAAGAATACTATCACACTCCGTAAGTGGTTTAGAGTATTACTATTACAATAATACACCAGTTTTAACTACTAGCTCTTTAGCAGGAGCAGGATTCAGCGGTTCTGCATTAGCAGCTACCGTTTCAATTCCATATACTTCTATTAGCTCTGTTTATCCAGGACCTCAAGGTACTGTGTCAGCATCTTTGGTATTTACATCAAGTATTAGTTCATTTAGTGGAGAAGGTATTGCATATTTAGCAGAACCGTTAATATTTCCATTGGTAAATAGCAATTCAGACTATGCTCCAACTTATGCAGCATTAACAGCTACAATTACTTACGAGCAGTCTGCTTCGCTAGCTTCTGCAACGACTCAAAATACATTTAATGTAGCTACGGTATTCTTTACAGGACTTCAGCCTCAAATAGGAGTTGTTAATAAAATTAGATCGTATGTAAAATCTTCAGGAGTAGGAGAATATGTTTTATCAAATGAAACTGATATATCAGAGCAGGCTGATGAGTTAGGATTTACAGCAGATGTAGTAACAGCTTCATTTGCATTACCAACAGTACATCGCAATGATAGATTAGATTTCAAATTTGAATTTGTCAATCCTGTAGGGTTAGTTTCCGCACAGTATGTAGAACTTTTAAATAATTTATTTTTAGGAGGTAATACTTACATAGGAGGTAATGACAATTTGCTAACAGGATCTTTATTTGTGGCAGGAGCTACAGGTACTGGTGTTGAAATTACTGGTAAAGCTCAATCAGCAATGGTTAGGTCCTTAGGATATCAAGGGTTTCAAAATGCTATTACAAACAATGGAGGAGCTTTCTCTGGATTTGTAATTTACTCAGGTTCTGTGCAACCTATTTTAGGATCAACAGAATCATATAGTGGAGTAGGATTGGAATTGGTAGCTAACTCATCATCTTATTTCAAATACGCATCTGCAAATGGAGGTTTAATTGACATTAAAACAAATTCATTTTTCTTAGGAAGTAACGCAACGTTTATTAGTGGTTCCGATGGAAATATATTAATATCAGGATCAAATATTAAAATTAATACTCCTTCATTTTTATTAGGGGTTAAAGGAGTTCTTTCTTCTAGCTACGTATCAGGGAGTGATGGTAAGTTAGAAATGTACTCTAAAAAATTTATATTAACTACATCAGGTACAGTTACGGCATCAGGAGTATTTGTACCTAAAGCATTTTTCTTCTCAGGCGGTACTACATTTGCTGGAGGTGATATTGGATATGGGGACGGAATACGACCTATGATTGAACCTGATAATGTTTGGGTAGATGCCACAAATATTGGAAGATGTGTGCATCCAGCAGACCCGACAGAATATTCATATGCACTTAGTACAGCGAGTATTTCTGGAGCTGTTTTTAAAACAGTGACATTTCATACCATGGCCAATGAAAGGCTATTTACAGTAGCTTGTCATTATAAAGCTGCTATAACTGGCACGACTACCCATTATATGACAAATGGCGGCATATTTGCTACGATATATTATACTCAATCTGGCTCTGTAGCAGCCACCACACAGTCAGGTACTTATGATGCTGGCTGGATAGTATCCGGTTCTGCTACTGGCACTAGCATAATCCCTAATATGTCATTTGCTCAATCTGTGGGAAGTACATATGAAAGAGTAGTTACTGGTAGGCTTTTAGTACAATTAACAATACCTCAACAAATTGCAAAGTTCGGAGGGCAAATGCAAATAAGATTTGCGTTTAGAACTGGCGCGTTCTTTGGAACGCCAACTGTTACTTTTTTTGCTAAGTATATAGAAGTTATGGCAGGAAGAGATATAGGTCTTAACTTTAAAGATTTTACGATAGGAAGCCCAGAGTATAGTTCTATCGGAGCAGCACCACTTCCGCCTTCAGACTTTATTCCTATAGATTAATACTTAGTATTAAAATAAATAAACAGATATTTATTACAAAAGATAGAAATGGCAATTTCAAATTTAACAACCCAGTATATATCCGCATCGTTTCAGAACTTAATGCAAGTGTCTAGTTCCGGTCAGATATATAATGGTACAGGAACGCAAGTAACTAATTTAGTACTTACTTCAGTTACAGCTTCAATTAATGGATTAATTAGTTCAGCATCGACAGCTATTGTTGCAAATACAGCAACTTCTGCATCGTATGCTTTGACAGCGTCTTATGCACTATCTACAGCAATTGACGTATCCAATTTGGCTACTACGGGATCTAATACATTTATTGGAAATCAAAATGTAACTGGAAATGTAAGCGTAACAGGAACGTTAACTGCTAATACATATATATTATCTTCTTCCGTAACTAGCATGACAATTGAATTTGCATCTGGGTCAACGGCATTTGGAAATACTTCAGACGATACTCATACATTTATAGGCAGCGTAACTGTAACAGGTTCATTTTTAGTTTCCGGTTCTTCGACATTTAGAAATATAGGCCCTGCTCAATTTACAGGATCAGTAATTTCCACTCAAGGATTTACGGGATCATTATCAGGGACTGCAATTTCTGCTTCATACTCTGTGATTGCTGGAACTGCTTTATATGTAAGAGGTCAGGATGTAGACGGAGCAGTTGGCGATTCAGACAGATTAGGTACTAGAAACGCAGCGGATTATGTTTTAAGCACTGTGCTAACAGGTTATGCAACTACTAGCTCACTAGCATCTGCGTCTGTTGCAACAGCTTCATATATCAACCCAACCTTTATATCTGCATCAGCAGCTGCATCAGGATTTGGAAGTGGAACGGGAGGAGGAAGTGGAACTGTAAACACAGGTACCTCAGCAAAATTAGCTTATTATCCTGGAACAGGTACGACAGTTGACGACGCTACTAATTTAGAATATGATGGTACGAACCTGCAATTAGTGAGTACGGCACAGATAGGATTTGCCACAACTCCAGGAACTATATATTTTGGAAGTTTTGGCTCTCCTACTTACGGTCGAGTAGGATTTTCTGTGCCTGGCGCTGCAGTAATGGTAATTGATTATACTAACGTTAGAGCTGGCTTCGGAGGAACTACCAACTTAATTTCCTCAGCTCCATCGGGCTTGGTCGAAATTCAAGGTAAAGCAAATGAAATTCAATTACTAGTAAAAGGCCATAGCACTCAGACGTCTAATATATTGCAGGTACAAACTTCAGGAGGTTCTCAATTGCTATCATTAGATAATAGTGGTAAAGTAACTATTACAGGAAGCTTATCAATAAGTGGAAGTATTCAAGCAAATGGATTAGTAGGCACTGCAATTGCAGCTAGCACGAGCACAGACTCATTAACAGCAAATACATTTTATACGGCCACTTCAGCAGGCGGCGCAGTAACTATTACATTAAACACAAATCAAATAGGAGCGGAATTTACATTCTTTGCTACTAATTTAACCAATGACATTGCATTTGCTGCCGGTACAGCTGCTATAATATCAGAAGATAGCTATTTGAAAATAAATAAAGTGGGTTCGGCAGTAACGGCTAAATATTACGCAACTGATAAAGTTGCATTAATAGGATCTTTAAAAGCATAATAATATGATAATAGGAGTAGCAGCATTGGCAGGTAAAACATCTAGATCTAGACAAATATCATATTATACAATTAATGGGTATTTTGCTGCCGAGGCAACCGAATTTTGTGCCAATGGCAGTACTAACGCGACATTATATACAGCAACTTCACAAGGCACTGTCGCAACTGCGTATGCAAATAACGTGTCAATATTTAAAGACACTGCGTTAACGGATCTTCATAACCCTGGAGTATATGCTGATACGCCTGGCAGACAGAGAGGCGACACAAGTTATGAATGGAGTGGTACCGCGTGGGTTAGGTCAAGTACATGTCCTTAATTAAAATTAAATCATGATAAAAAATATAATAGCAATATATCCAGGTAGGTTTCAGCCTTTTGGCCAACACCACGCAGCGGCATTCAAATGGCTTCAAAAAGAGTTCGGAGCTGCTAACGCTTACATCGTAACGTCAAACGTCGTACAACCCCCAAAGAGCCCTTTTTCTTTCAAAGATAAGCAAGACATTATAAGACATTATGGCTTTGACGATCGACTTGTACAGGTAAAGAATCCATATAAATCGGAGGAGATTTTATCTAAATTAAATCCTAAAGACACTGC
>JAUKPQ010019250.1:0-11072 GCA_032273045.1 Chloridella minuta
TTCATACAAATTACCTTCTGTAGGAGAAATACCTCCAAACCATGTTTCTTCCATAACTCTTATTTTATAATTTTATCTAAACGATTAATTTTTCTAAATTTATTTACATTATAATGTAAAGCATACCAGTTAATATCTTCAGGAGCGCGATTCATAACATGGTCAATTTTAGTAATTGGTTTTTCATCTAAACCATATTCTTTATACATTGTATCTTCCATTGCAGCCATAATTGGATTTGAAGTATCTATACTTTCAATGAATGGGTAATTCTGGTGGAATAAAAACTCTTGAGGAGCAGCACATCCAAGTAAGTGAACTCTATCACTAGATTGAATAACATCGCTATTATACAACTTACCTATAACGTTTACTCGACCCATAGCAGTTGAAATTGCTGGTAGTGGATGTTTAAAATGATCTTTATAATACCCAGCACCATATGAAAATGCTATTTTCTTATAACCTAATGATTTGTATTTTAAATAACATTCAGCTGCTTCTTCAATATTAGTTGCTTGAACAACTGCTACTTTAGTAGTATAGTAAGGTAATTTAATTTTAGCCCATTCTACAGCATTGTCAATAGATGCTTGCATATCTTGCCATACATCAGGTACAATAAATTCATTTGGTTCAAAGTAATTAACCCAATGTAATAGACGTTCAGTATCATAAGCATGACCTAGTTCATGTAAACTATTATCCATGATAATGTAACGACCATCTTTCTTTGCTTGGTCAAAATACTTAAAATATTCATACTCACTATCTAGTAAGTGAGGCAAACAATAATCGTAATCATTAAATGTTTGTGAGATGTTTAGTACTGCTAATGGTACTTCATGTGAGACTTTTATTTTCATAACTTATTTAATATAAATATATTTCTTTTTATTGCCAAACTATCTTTCTTAATAAGGAAGATCATTTTCTGGTCTATTTTGTAACCATTTTTTATACTGTTGAATCAATTCCTCAGTAGTACCTTCTGCATATTCATAAATGAATGTGTGTACTTGTTCTATAGTACCACCAATCCAATGTTTTAGACTGTATTTTAGACTACTCATACGTTCTTTTTCATCACGTTCAAAATCTTTTCTTAGATTTTCAATACGTCTATTATACATTTTGATAGCATTACGCTCATGTTCTTGTTTTACTTCAAAACCTTTATCACTGTTACGTATTTCTGCTATTTCTTCTGCCATCCACCAATACTCATAATTAATGTATTTAGCGTATGGTGAGTATTCAAAGTCACCATTTTTTATTTTCTCGTCAATACGAGCTTTAGCTCCTAATGGTTTATGAATTGGGTATCGTCTATGCCAATAAAACACATTAAACTTAACTAGTTTATCTGGTTTAGGAGGTGCTTCAATACCAAATATAGGATTAAATTCTTTCAAAACTTGTTCTACTGTAACCATTATTTTTCCATTAATTCGTCTGCAAATACTTCTTCTAATAATGCCTCAATGTCAGGTAAGTCAGTTAATTCTCTAAAACGCTCAGCATCAAAACTAGGTTCTAATAATTGACCTTGATATTGAACTGTTCTAGCATTAGTTACTTCTTCTAAAGTGACACCAATACCATGTGTATATTGATTAGCTGTCCTAATTGTGTAATACTTTCCTTTGATAGGACGATTAGGTACAGTTTCTATTGTTTTTTGTTTCCATGTATCGTTGATACATTCTACTAGTGCTCCTACTTTCATATCTTAAATATAACAAAGAATGGCCCGAAGGCCAAACTTTAAATGTAATATATTACTAGATTATTAAATCATATCATCTTCTTGTTTAAATGATTTAGATAAATCTGACATATGTAATGAATCAACAACATCTTTAATGTATTTTAACTCTTTAGATGAAAGTTTACTTTCAATATAGTCAGCAATTTCTTTTCTAATTGCATCAAATTCAAAGGAGGATGCTGAGTTATATTTTTCAAACATATCTTGTAATACTTGATCGTTTTTAAAACGAAGGAGTATTGGTCTAATATACTTATTAAATTTACGATCACTTATTTTGTTTTTTAATTTTCTGATAGTGTCACCTATTGGACCATATTGGATATTATCTAGAGCTAAAGCAGCACCACCCACAACACCAGCTGTAGCTAATACTAATCCAACACCTCCTACTAATACAGTGCCCATAGCATCTAGTACATAGTTTTCATTTATTGGATTCTCGTCTTTAGGACTTTCATCATCTGGGTAAATTATGTCCATCACCGCTTGTACATCAATATTAACTCCTAATTGTTGCATAGCTTTTAAAGCATCCATAATACCGTTTTGGTATTGTGAAGGAGTGTCAGTTGGTTTACCTGGGTAGTCAAATCCGAGTTCGTTTATCTCTTCTTTGATGATTTGTTTTAGTTGTGATAGTTTCATTTTTATTAAGAATAGTTTATTATAAATATACTATCCTTCACAAGAAACACATTCTGATAAACGTTGTAAGTTGTCTCCTCTTAATACTGACTCAGTACGTAAATAATATAATGTTTTAATACCTAACTTATGAGCCTCTTTATGTACTTGGCTAATCCATTTTGGAGTATCATTTGGATCAAAACATAAGTTTAATGAAATAGCTTGATCTACATATTCTTGTCTAACACCATTTTGTCTTACAATTTCTAATTGGTTGATTTCTTTAAATGTTAAGAATACTTCCTTTTCCTCATCTGTTAGAATATAAGAAGGAACATTAATTACTGATCCTTGATCTTTAAGAATTTGTTCCCAAACACTATCAATATTATATCCTTTAGTTTCAAGTAATTCTTCTAATATCTTATTACGTTTAATGAATACACCTTTTGCTGTTTTTAAATTATAAACATTAGCAGGAATAGGTTCAATTGAAGGTGATACACCTCCTGAAATATGAGCGTTTGATACTGTAGGTGCGATTGCTAAGTGGTGAGTGTGTCTCATACCTGTACCTTTACACCATTCTGGTTCACCATATAATTCTGCTTGTTCACGAGATGCTTTTAAAGCGCCTTTCTCAATAAAGTCAGATATCATTCTTGTATGAGCAGTTGCTTGAATACCTACAAATGGTAAGTTCTTTGATTGTAAAAATGTATGCCATCCTAAAACACCAATTCCAATTGCTCTACCTTTAGTAGCAGAACGAACTGTGTTTTCCATAAACTTAACATTCTTAGCTCTATCAATGAATTCTTGTAACACACCTTCTAAGAACCAACAAGTTAACTCAGGCAATGTCATTCCATTTTCAAATGTAAAATCTTTCCATTCATCCCAACGAGCTAAGTTTAAAGATGATAAACAGCAGATAAATGAGTGTAATTCGTCTGTGTATAATGAAATTTCAGAACAAATGTTAGTCATTGAAACATTTAAGTTATTTTTCTTATATGCTTCAGGATTATCATTATTAACATTATCTTCAAACATGATATAAGGTTCACCTGTTTCAAGACGTGTTTTTAAAATCTCACCCCACAACTTCATTGCTCTAGGCTCTTTATTGTCTAGGTCAGTCATAAACTGATCATCAATAACAATACATTGATGTAAATTTAAACATTGACGATTAACATCACCTTTTGGTCTACGAATTTGTAAAAATTCCTCAACATCAGGATGAGTAATATGTAAGTTAACTGACGCTGCTCCTCTACGAACTGATCCTTGGTTAGTAGCTAAAATAGTTGAATCATAAATTTTAGCCCATGGAACAATACCTTCAGACACACCATTGTCTTTAATCGCTTTACCTCGGCCTCTAATGCGAGATAAACCAATACCTACACCACCACCTTGAGATGATAGTCTCATTAATTCAGAATTAGCATCTGCGATACCTTCGATACTATCTCCAACGTCAATACCAAAGCATGAAATTGGCATTCCACGTTCTGTGCCTAAGTTTGATAATACAGGTGATGCTAAACATAACCAGTTCTTAACTATTGCCTCATAAAAGAATGGTTGTAAGTCTTTACGTTTTAATCTGCGAGCAGCTGATTTAGTTACTCTCTTATATGCGTCAAATACATCTTCATCAGGTAATAAATAACCTTTTGAAATCATACTAACTGCTATCTCATCCATCCAACTTGGGTAATTCTTTCCTTTAACCCATCCATCTGTGTCTACTTGTATACTCATTTTTTATATTTTATAAATCGTCCCAATCTGCTGTTGATTTTGAATAACTTGTTACTCTTCCTGCGAAGAAATCTTGATGTGTTTTACCACTTGTTAAATGACCAAACCACTCAATTTGTTTTAGTAAGTTTGGATCAATGTCATTATAAATTGCAGTGTAACCTAATTCTATCATTTTTTCGTTAGCTCGTGCTTTAATGAAGTTTTTTAGTTGATTAACATTTAATCCATCAACATCTCCCATTTCAAACGCCTTATCAATAAAATCAAATTCTAATTGTACTGATATTTGACAAGCTTCTATTACCGCGTATCTTAATTTGTTAGTATTTAGTTCTGGTTGTTCTTCAAGTAATGTTCTAAACAACCAACATCCAGCTTTAGAATGTAATGATTCATCTCTAACACTCCATTCAACAATTTGACCTGTTCCTTTCATTAAGTTTCTTAATTGGAAACTCATTAATATAGCAAACGAACTAAACAAATTTACTCCTTCAGTAAACGCTGAGAATATAGCTAATGATAATGCTCTTTCCTCTAATGTTTCACCTGGTGTTTCAATTAAACGTTCAATTTTTGCTTTTGATGTTTCGTCTTCTAAGAACGCTTGAAAATCATCTAAACCTAATTCTTCATTCAAACGAGCATATGCCTCAGCATGAATTGATTCAAAATCAGCAAACACACGAGCCATTGCTTGAATTTCAGGTTTTGGAAACCATACTGATACTTTAGTCGACCAGTAATCATTTACATGAACCTCTGTTTGAGCAAATGACTTTAATATGTTTCCAATTAAGTTCTTCTCAGATTCTGTTAATTTGCCTTTCCAGTCACCTAAATCAGATGCTAATGGAACTTCGTCTGCTAACCAATGTGAACGATGTTGATCTTTATAAAAATCAAACGCCTGTTGGTACTCAAACGGCTTGTAAAAATTTCTTATTTCAGTAATCATATATTTTAATATAACATCAAGATTGTAGTTCGAAGAATTTCTTTTGAAGAATGTCTCGATCTAGACTATTTATCTCACTAAAACTATTTACTGGTTTTGATGGTGTGTATGATTCCTCGTTCTCATCGTAATCATTAAAGATTTCGAATCGACCTGTTGATGTATCTATTTTAGCTCCAAATGTCATACCGTCTCCACCATATCTATTTTTCATAATGTGAAATCTACCTGTTCCAGCTACTTTGTCTTCTTTCTTACGTGAGAGAGAAATAGCCACATCTGTAATCATGACTTTGTCATAGCTACCTGCGGCTTTGTCACCCTCAATAACGTCGTCTTTAGCTCCTGCTCTATTAACTTGAGATACACTCCAAATAGGTAATTTCAATTCACGAGCAAGACCTTTAGTACTAAGATAAATATCATCAATTTCATCCTTACGCTCACGATTATTTCTTTTTGATCGAAGTAAGTCTACGTAATCAATAATAATTAAATCTGGTTTAAAATCTAAGTCAATACATTTTTGAATATGTGATTCTATTGTTGAAATAGATGCCTTACCAGGTGAATATTCTTTAATAACTAAATTACCTGGTAACTCAAGTATTTCTTTTTCGACTTGGTCTTTAAAATTCATAATGTTATTTACAGGTATTCCTGTTAAACAAGCATCATATCGTCTTCCAACATAACTTTCACCTAACTCTAAAGTATAATGTACTACATTAAAACCTAAACTAACAGCATGCGCTCCTAAGGCAATTAATGTCCATGATTTACCTCCTCCCGGATTACCAAATATCAATCCAAAGTCACCTTCACCTAAACCACCTTGTAATAGGTCATTAAATAAAAACCAAGGTGTAGGAATTGGATTTCTGTCTTCTTCTCTATATCGAGATTCAACATCTTTACTATATTCTAATCCTAAATTCTTATCACCACCAGCTTTTAAAGCGTTATCAACTAAATTTCTAATTGAATCATAATCACCAGCATTTAATAAATCTACTGATGTTAATAATGCTTTCTTTAATTGTTGGTTTTTACAGAAGTTAGAAAACTCTTCCTCTACATAAGCTAAATCATCGTCTGATGCTTTATATGCTTCTTTTAATTGTTCCTTAATTGATAATTGTAGAACTTCATTATCGATTTTCTTTACTTGTACTTTCAAGACTTCCATACTTGGTGTAGTATGGTATTTGTCATAGTACTTTAAGATCTCGCTTATGACCCATTTATGAGCTGAGTTATCGAAATACTCTTCGCTTATAATGTCATGTATGTTGACTAAAAATTCCTTATGTGTTAATAAGGAAGATATCACTTTCGTCTGGAAATGTATTCCATACGAGGACAATGTACTTAACGTCATAACTTTTATTTATTTAAAACTGTTTAAAACTTTGAATGTGTCTCTAATCCAATACTCTACATTTTTGATTGTATGATGTAACCCATCTTCGTTATACAACTTGATAAACTCAGCTGTTTTAGTACGTTCGATTGGTTGCTCAACTATACTCTCAATATGTTTCTTCTCACCCTCATCTACTAACGGATTACCTAAATCCATAATCAGATAATTGTTCCTAATACTCTCGTTATTAAAAACCACCCTGGAATAAATAATATTGTCTTTGTACTTAGACTCACTTATTTCAAAAATCTCTTCTAAAGTCATTTCTCTTTCTGCTAATTCAGGAAACAACTTAAATAATTTTTTAGGTCCTAATCCTTGTACTCCAGGTATTTTATCTGAATTATCACCCATTAATGTCTTATATAATATAAAATTGTGAGCTGGGAGGCCAAATTTTTCTTTTACTAGTTTTGGAGTATAATACTCTTTAACCATAGGACTATAGACTGTTATGTTATCGTCTACTAACTGTAAGAAATCTTTATCCGCTGACACAATCGTACATTTACTGTCGTATTTAGTTGCCATATAACGGGATAAATGCGCTATGATGTCATCTGCCTCGACTTTATCGAGCATGATAAGATTAACGGGTAAACACCTTAAATAGTGAATGAGTCGAGAAATTTGATTTACTTTAGATTCATGTTCTTCATCTAAATCATCAAACGTATCATGATTAGTCATTCGGGTTTGATTCCTACCTGATTTGTATTCCGGGAGTAAGTTCTTCCTATTTACGGAAGAACCCACTCCGTCGAATACAATATACACAGATGTAGGTTTATTTGTGTTAATTAGAAAACTTAATGATCTTAAAAAACCACCTAATCCACCAACGTGAACTCCGCCTTGATTAACATAATTCAATACTGCAAAGTTTCTTAAAAATAGATTTAAACCATCTATAATTAGTACTTTATCATGTTTTGAAAATGTACCTGTAACTTCATCATCGTCTCCTGATTTAATATTATCTAATAACCGGAATAAATCTTTTTTATCCATTTTAATCCTCGTCAATTAATGTAATGTTCTCTTTACTTTCTTCCCATTCCGATTTATCTTCAGCAAGACCAATACCATCAATACTACCTAAAATATGTACCCATTCATGAGCATGTTGTTTTTTATAGTCGGCAATATCTTTATTATCATCTTGAATAAAACCATGTATTGTAGCTACAACTGTATTTTTAGTTTGTAATCCTGTAACGTGATTTTTATCTACTGCTACTTTAGTACGAACCGCAAATTCAACTTCTTTACCATCCTTAGTTGCTTTTAATTTACTTGTACCACTATTAGTAATGTTACCAAATGTTAGTACAATAGAAGCATCTAAAAACATTGTCTCACCATTTTTCATTTTCATTTTAGGTTGAGCAAACATATTTTCTGCTGGCGCTATCCATATTTTGTTAACTGCTACCATTGAATTTGTGTATGGTGATGATTCTTTCCTTGATAATGGAAAACGTTGATTAATAAAATTACCAAACTGTTGTGATACTGCACCTGCATTCCACATCGGATTGTTTTTATTTTGCTCAACACTCATTTTACAAGGTATAGAACCGATTGAGTCCCAAAAGAAACATAAATCATAAGGTAAATTACCTTTCTTTTGTTCGTCTAACAAGTCAGCTATAAACTCTGCTACATCTTCAATAGTTCCTAATGAACTTCTGTCAGTGTATAGGAAAAATCCTTTATAGTCTATAATTTCACCTGTTGCTTCATCAACAATGTCATCAACTTGGAAACCCATTTGTTTAGCATGTTCCCAAGACCATTTCATCTCTGTAATAATGAACACAGGCAAAATGCCCATTTTCTGGGCATTAATTGCTAGTTCTAATAACGCAGTTGTTTTACCTGTGTTACTGTGTCCTCTTAAAAGATTAATATGTCCTACTGCTGCACCTGGAAGTGAAGTTGAATCTTGTAATGCTTCAGAGAATGGAATCCATCTCTGTTCTTTAAACTTAACAGTTGTGTTAAGTAGTTTTTTCTCTTTAAATTTATCTAGGTTAAAACTAGCTTTCATTTCAGCAGAGACCGCTGTCATTAAAGATTCTTTCTTTTTGGCCATATAAGTTTTTATTTATTTAGAATGGTGAGCCTTCGCCTTCGCTTTCTTCTTCGTCGTCAAACAAAGCGTCAAACTTATCTGCTTTAGATACTTTAGCTACTGGTGCTGCTTTCAAACTATAGTTTGTTTTAGGAGTTTCTTGTGCCTTAGCAATAATCGGATCTTCATCTTCATCTACTTCAACAGCTACTGTTTCTTCAACTTCTGGGTTTAAGAAATTAGCTAAGATAGATTTAAGATCATCAAACGCAGTTTTACGTTGTAACTCAAGAACATTTGGTTGTTCAGTTAACCACATTTTGATAGTTTCTTTATCAGAACCTAGTGGTGATGTTTTAGGTTTAACACGAATCGATGATTTCAATCCTTGACGACCACCAATATCACCTGTTACTACGTCAACTGTAAAATCGCGACCTTCACTAATGTCAGTAAAATCTCCATAATCCTCATCCTCAGCAATACCTAATAATTGCATATAGATTTCTTTTCCGAATTCCCAAAGGCGAACACCTTTTTCTTCTTCACCACGAACAACTACAGGAGCAAAAACTCTCATTTTTGGATCTAATTTCTTAGCCAATTGCCAGGTTTCTTTTTCTTGTGTAGTACGAAGTGATTTTGCAAACTCAACGATTGGATCTTTTTCACCCCAGTTGGTTAGAGCATAAATTGGGAATTTTGAGAACCCGTAGTGTACGAACACTTCTTGGAATGGGTTACTCTTGTTTAATACTGAAGGTACCACTCGGATTTGATACTTACCTTCGGCTTTAGGCTTCCAATAATACTTGGAATAGTCAACCTTTTCTTTCTTGGCGCCTGATGACTGTAGAGAGCTTAGTCTCTGTTTAATCGCATTGATGTCCATTTTTATTTGGTTTTAAATTGTTACTATTTAATATACTACATTTATTTTAATAGGCCAAACTAGCTAATACAAGCTTTTAAAATGCCTTTTTATCGTAGTGTTTCTTTAACGTTACGTACCTTATAATTCAATGATCTTGAATACCTTTGTATTCAATTGTTTTAACTCGTTATGTTGGGTTAATAATATACTGTTTCTATAATGAGGCCAATTTACTCTATAAGCCATATCAACTACTCCTCCATTTAACTTTTTGATAAGTTCATTTAGAGCATTTATAGTATAAAGTGTATTGGTTTCTTTTTTACGATGAACTAAAATTGTGTTCTCGGGAATTGAATTAACATTACCTTGATCGACATTGTAAGTGACAACATATTCATTTGTGCTTTTTACAAATAACACAAACATTTTGTTGTACATAATGGTGTAGACAGCAGATAATTCACTTACCAACTCATCTAATTCCTCACCACTTGTGAATGTGCAAAATAACTTATTGTTCAAATCCTTAATATTAGCAATGTTCGTATCATACATATCGTAACCTGATTTAAAAGTCATAATTCTTCCCTCCATTAATTTTTATTGATAACTTCATTTCCTTAAATATATTTTTGATCTGTTCTAATTCTTGCTCTTCATCTTCATCCCAATCAAGTAGAAATGAGTCATATGTGTATAGAACTATTTTAGTATTTTTACCTGTTAATATCTTATGTATTTTAAGTAGTATACCTATGTTTGTAGATGTTTCTAGATTTTGTAAGATATAATTGAATAACTTTTGTGGATTCATGTTTTCCAACTTGTCCTTTTCAAATTTATAACCTGATATAGGAGTGTTAATGAATCCTTGTTCATTAAACAATTTCCATTGTTCTTGAACATAAGTTTGTATTTTCTGGAAAAATGGGAGTGACTTGTATTCTTCAAATACTCCTCCATATAATTGTTTGAATGTTAATTCTTTTGCTCTAGCATAGTCTACACCATACATGCTAGCAAAATCAGCGTGAATATCAGGGTTGTCAAATTCATGAGCAACCAGTTGTCCAGCCAAAGTTGGGTGGTATGCTGAAATATCGATTTCAAGAAATTCATTGTTTTGTGGTATAAAGCTTGACCTTGAGTGGTTGTCTTTTTTCAGAGCAGCGAAGTTAATGCTATTAAAGGCATTAGATGGGCGTCTGGTTGTAGTATTGAGGTTATATTGAGTAAACACCCTACTATCGCGTATCGAGTATAAGCTATTATTTGGTTCATAGTATTTATAAAACTTGTCTTCATTAATTTTAATTCCGTTTTTTTCAATTCCAAAAAATGCTAAAGCACCTTTATTATAGAATTTAACATATTCTGGCTTGTCCTCCAATATTGTTTGTTGGAGTTGAGTATAAATATTCTCACAAACCTCATAATGCTTAACTATTGGAATTATTTTATTAATATCCGTTTTATTAGGATGTTTTCTATAAAATATATCAAATACAGGTTCAGATGGAGTTTCTACATACTTAATAGAAGAAATATCTGTTACTT
>JAUKPQ010019261.1:0-11068 GCA_032273045.1 Chloridella minuta
GGGTACAGGATGCTTGGCGCCTCAATGACGTATTACGATTAACGACTGGATTACGTTATGAAAATTGGAATTCTTTTGATGGACAAGCCTTATCAGCTGGAAATTCTGCAGCTCCACCAAAGTCATCATTTGAAGCATTTTCACCTAAAGTATCTCTCCTATACGAAGCATCAAATGATTGGTTAGTTACCACGTCTCTAGCCGGAGCATCCAGATTTCCGACTCCTGGCGAACTATTTAATGTGGTTGCTAAATCTGCTGGAACGTGTGCAAATGGAGCTTCGACTTGTACCTATGCGCCATCTAATTTAAATCCTGAAGATGTTCGTTCTGTTGAGATTAGTTTTGAGAAGCAACTATGGAATGGTTTTTTTAGGACATCACTTTTTGCAGAAGATGTTCGCAATGCTTTAATATCTCAAATTGGTTATCCTGATAGTAATAATCCCAATGCAGCTTTTAGTACCTGGCAAAATGTAAAAAAAGTGCGCAGTTACGGAGTTGAGTTTGCTAGTCAATTGAGAGATCTTGTAGTAAAAGGTTTCGATCTCGGCGGCAGCATTACCGTCGTTGATTCAACCATTCTCGATAATGATGGATTAACGTCAACTTATAAACCATCAGTAGGTAATCCAACACCAGGAGTATCGCCCTTAAAAGCTACAACAGTGATGACGTATCGCCCTGATGAAAAATGGGCTTTAACAGTAGCAGGAAGATATCAGAGACAGTTCGCCTCATCTGTGGATAACAATGATGTAAACGCCAACACGTACCTAGGATTTTCGGGTTTCTTTGTTGTAGATGTGAAGGCAAGATATCAAATTGATAAGAACTGGCGAGCAAGTTTTGGTATTGATAATTTAAATAATAGAGACTATTTCTTGTTTCATCCTTTCCCGCAAAGAACGTTTGTCGCAAATTTACGATATTCGTATGATTAACAAATGATTCATAAGCATCCCATAACTAGACATTCATACTCATACAACCCTCTGCCGATACCAATCCCCAACCAACCAAAGCCGTTCAAAGCCACACCTTAAACCGCATAAGCCAAACTAACACTGCGGAACTGTAAAACATTGTTAAGTCGTTGTTTCGAATAGATTTTCGCGCCTTCTAAGCCGTAGGTCGCACGTTCAAATCGTGCTGGGCAGGCCACGATTCACAAATTAAGATCACTGTGGTGATTGTGACCGTTGTGGACCAGATTGGCAACCTTCATACTGAGACCAACTAGGCTTCACTCACCGTAATAGAGATCCTGTGGGACTATTGGATCAGTTTAAATATACTAGCAGTCAATTACTCTAGATGGATAAGCTTGGGCTCGTCCGAAGCCGAGGTTCTTAGGTTGGTGGGGTGGTTAGATTTTAGTTTGCACTAAAAGAGTGAAATATGCCTTAATTTGTAACAACTATATTTTAAGTAGGCGCCATTAGTTGTTAATCTTGGAGTAATAATTTTGAAACTTAAAGTCAAATAAAATAATTCTTCTAAATTTATTAATTTCTGAGGTATACAAATGGATTTTTTAACAATTTTGTTTGGATTGAGTTGGATATTAATACTTATTGGCATTGATCATTAGCTTTTAACGGTATGTAATAAAATTCTTTACCAAAGGTTTCTTGAGTATGATCTTTTTTAAATGTCATCAACTGAGTAAAAATCTGATAATGCCGGAAATTTAAGGCGGTGAGGTCGTTTAAGTTTAAATGAAACTACCTCATGAATTATTTAAAACTCAAGACTGATGCCATAAAATCTTTCTAATTCGGTTCCTATAGTTGAGTAGGCTAAAATTTCAAAAAATAGATTCACCGCAGTGATTGTGACTATTGTGGGCTAGATTGGCTCCCTTTATCAAGGCCGTGGATTGCGGGCTGTGCGCTCACTTTAAGAACTATTAGAACTTTTAAAGATTTAAGTAAAGCATAGACCAAAAGCCTAAATTTATTGGGTAATAAATTTACATGGGCTTATCTTGGGAAAAATATAGCGCATTGATTAAATTATATGTACTACAGCGTACAGAGTTTTCTTGACTTGTCCATTAAATTTCTCGTAAGGTCTAGGTAACATTTTGACGAGGATTTTCTAATTAAGGGAGTACCAGCTATGCTCTTAAAAAAATGACAAAGGTTCATGCTACGAAAAATTTATCATATATTCGCTTTCTTAAAATGATCGATACTTTTGATAATATAAAATCAGCAGATCAATTAGACAGTATCGAAGAATCCTTACTGGATCATATTGCTTTAACTAAGTTTAAAGATCAAGAGATGTTGGTAATGGATCTTATAGGATTAGAGAGTGTAGGATCAAAAGCCACCTTACATAAAAGAATTAAAAAGCTGGTTATAAAGGGATATATTCAATTGATAATTGATACTCAAGACGAGCGTAAAAAGAACGTGGTGCTCACACCTAAGGCATATCGATATTATGAACGGCTATCACAGCTAATTGACAAAGTTGCAAAGGTTCGCTAAAGATTTATTCTGCCAAAGCCAATCCCACTGATGTGTATTGTGACTATTGATCTATAGATTCGTAAGCCTTAAATATCGTAATGGGGTGGGGCTGAGATCACCGTATAAGAGATCCTGTGGGACTATTTACGATATCTTTTACAAGTTCTTGTATTTTTATTTAACGATCATCCGTTAATCAAGCACACTTTATTACTAGGTTTAATATAGTGGGTAATTAGAATAAAAATTTCTGTATTGTTTTGCTTGAATATAAATCCTGATATAGTTATAAAAATAATAATTAAATGCAGTTATCTAGGGTCATTAATGAAAAATCTCTTACTGCATTTAATCGGAATAATTATTACTGGAATAATGGTTGTTTCTTGTGGAGGTGGAGGAGGTGGTGGCTCATCTTCAAGCGCTACCCCTATAACTCCAGTAACTTCGACCTTAACTAAGGTAATGGACTATCAAAATGAACATGGGGTTGGCCAAGTATTTAATACCCATGTTGCCGATCTGAATTCTGATGGCTTAGATGATGTCATTGTTGCTGGATGGGCAGTGGAGCCTTCGGGGTATAGTGCATCTGTAAATTCAAGGTTACCTCTAAAAATTTTAATTCAACAATCTAATGGATCATTGTTAGATAAAACTGATCAATTGCTTGGTATAGAGAACAATATGATCCTTGGGGCCCAAAGAATTATTGTTGAAGATTTTGATTCTAATGGCAAGCTAGATATTTTTTTGGGAGGGTTTCAAGATGTGCCATCCCAACCAGCTAATAGCGTTATGTTTTGGAATGAAGGATCTTCTTTCACTAGGGTAGATTTTTCTGATCTGGTCTGGGCTCATGCGGCATGCGCTGCAGACCTTAGAGGAGTTGGCAGAAAAGATTTAATCATGGGTGCAGAAGGTGGAAGATCAAACTCCATTTATGTGAACAATGGGAATAGATCATTTACTCTTAATGCTGCATTAATCTCCAAGTATATAAGTGCAGGCGGTGCTTGCTCAGTTATGAAAGACTCGGCCACGGGTAATATTGCCATCATTACAACGAACTATGTTGGATTTAACGGCTATAGTGGTGTTGCGCATATTTTTGATAGTCAACTTAATTTCTTACAATCTATTGGCCTTCCTGGCAGTGAGGAGGTAGGGGTTGCACACAATTTAGTTCATGATCTCGTAAATATTATTCAAATGGATTTGAACGGCGATGGACTTTTAGATCTCGTACTTACCGATAATGGAAATTTTAGACTTTCCCAACCCAATGGAGCCTTTATTGCGCTGATTAATCAAGGAGGCTTTAGTTTCTCAAATAAAACGAGTACCTATTTTCCAAATCAAACTAATGACTCCATCTTTGGGTATTTTGTAAGAGTGCTTAATTTGGGTGGACTACAAACAATTTTTGTTAATAATGCAAGCCCACAATCTTTCTCATCAAGTTCTTTCTGGCAGTTAATTGGGAATAAGTTTCAAAAGTATCTAGCATCTCAGATGAGTGCTGCTATAGGATCTTATCAATATCCGACTGTTTATCAAGCAGGCGACAGCAGTCTTCAATTACTGCTTATTGATGGCTCGAAATATCCCAAATTTACTTTTTATACAAAACCGCTTCAATAAATAGCTTGAGGCCTATTGTATGGAGAATTATTACTAAGCATGAAAGTTCTTGAGTATTATGTTGTGATGAGGTCGCCCAAACCTTAAATAGAAATTAAACTACAAGCGTCCAGTAACCCGATGCTTGTCGATGAATAACTTAAAGTTTTTATTTCAAAATAGCACTCCCCAAACACCTGAACGCCTTATGATTCTCGACAACAAGATCACCTTGTTCAAGAGACCAAACAGCCATCAAGAACAGGAACTTTAGATCTGTAGCAGTCGAAGAACTGGATTTGGTAGATCGGTCATATATGAATATTAATTAAAGATATCTTTACAACTTAATTTATCAATTAGACACGAGATTTCATAAAAGTGAAATATATTTCCATATAATTGGAAATGTGAATAATACCAACGCCATCTCCTCATTCCTCGCATTAGGGCAAGAAAATCGCCTTAACGTATTTCGTCTGATCGTTCAGCGAGGAGATACAGGATTAACTCCAAGTGAAATTATTGAAACGCTGGGTATCCCAAATGCCACACTAAGTTTTCACTTAAAGGATTTGGTAGATGCCGAATTGTTATTGGTAGAGCGTCAAGGTCGAAATATGATTTATCGCCCTAATGCCCTACATGTTCAAAAGTTAAGTGAATTTTTATTAGATAACTGTTGTGGTGGTAAATCATGTATTCCTGTTAAACCTCTCAAGAAAGCCAAAGTCAAATGAAGCAATACAACATATTGTTTTTATGTACCCATAACTCCGCTCGTTCGGTATTAGGCGAGGCATTAGCCTCAACCCATCCCAGTGGAAAGTTTGTTGGTTATTCAGCAGGCTCTACTCCAGGAACTTCGGTTAATCCATTTGCCGCAGAACTAACACAGGAAATGAACTACGATCAAAGCAAGCTAAGAAGTAAAAGTTGGGATGAATATGGTTTACCTGACGCTCCACAAATGGATTTTATTGTCACGGTATGTGATAACGCTGCAGGTGAGGTATGCCCTTTTTGGCCCGGAAAACCCGCGACAGCTCATTGGGGATTTCCTGACCCATCACAAATTCAAGGTGGTGATGAGGAAAAGAGAAGAGCCTTTAGAGATGTCATGATTGGCCTTAAAAAGCGTATAGATTTATTAGCAAATATGCCATTAGATAGTTTAGATTCAATGAGCCTGAAAGAGATTCACACAAAAGCATGAGAAGTTATCTCGCAGAATTTTTTGGAACGGCTTTACTTCTAGCAATCGTCGCTGGCTCTGGTTTGATGGGGGAGACATTAGGTTCAGGTAATGCCGCGGTGGCTCTTCTAGGAAATAGTATAGCTACAGGAGCAGGCCTCTTTGTGTTGATTGTTCTAATAGGACCAATCTCAGGTGCTCATTTCAATCCTGTTGTGACTTTGATGTTTTGGAAGTTGGGCTGTTTAGATTTGAAAAAGATGTTGGGATATTTTGCTTGTCAGTTTAGCGGTGCTATTGTTGGAATATTGATGACACATATTATGTTCAATCTGCCACTAATACAAGAATCGACAAAGGTAAGAACAGGAATGGGTATTTGGGTAAGTGAATTTATATCTACTTTAGTATTGCTCTCAGTAATTCGTATTGGTGATAAAGATGCTAAAGACAGATTACCTATGTTAGTTGCTTTAACAGTTACAGCAGGCTACTGGTTTACTTCCTCCACCTTCTTTGCCAATCCTGCCGTTGCCCTAGCAAGAAGCTTCACTAATACTTTTGTGGGTATTTCCCCTCATGATGTCTTGGGATTTGTCATTGCTGAAGTATTAGCTGTTCTTACAATAATTGCTTTATTTTGTCGATCAACCTCTAAATAGATTTTTATGCCTTCCAAGCCGTAGGTCGCGCGTTCGAATCGTGCTGGGCAGGCCAGTAGTTATCCTTTTGCTTTGAAGTGTAAAGGAAAGGCTGAAGGGTCTCTAATGGACTCAATAGATAAATCGATATCTAAGTTTGGCCAGTATATATATTTTCAGATGGCCATTCAACTTCACAAAGTTCCTTAATGTTTACGTCCTTAAACTAAGGAAAGTTCTCAAAAGAAAGAAATAGTTCTTCAGTTGGCAATAAAAGCCAAAAACCTTGCGATGAAACCTGTGCGATTTCAATCAGAGAAGTGAGTGTTCCAAGCATTTTTAATTTCCTCATAATGAAGAATAACTAATTTTTTTACGGCATTAATTTGCTGATCAGATAATCCATAATTTACAGCAATTATTACCTCAGATGTTAGCCAAAACTTAGCTTCCCCATCAGCATGGCTAACGTGAACAAGAATCCGAGACCTTCTTTTGAAAAGAAGAAAAACCTGGAGCCATTTTCTTTAAAGATTGTTGGAGACATTACCTATTATCAGATTCTAATATACTCATTAAATCAATGTGGCCAAACTATAAAGTATGTGTCCGGTATGAAGTGTCAAGTATGTCTTAGGTCTAACATCAAAGACGTCAAGAGCGGGAGTACTGGAGTGATCGTTGATTACCATGCTTGACTATATTTGTAGGTTAAGCAGACAACTAATAGTAATTCTGACAGATCTGCTAGGGTTTCCCTCAGTATATTTAATTTGAAAAATGAGAATAATACCTAAAACTCTTTTTTCAATGAATCTTACACAACTCATATACGTTAGCAAAGCAACCCAACTGATGGGAATGCTTTCTTTAACCCAAATATTGGACAGTTCAGTCAGGTGGAATGAAGCTCACGAACTAACTGGTGTTTTGTTTTATGACAATGGTCATTTTTGTCAATTGTTAGAAGGTGACAAATATGAAATCTTGAACGTCTGGGAGAGAATTAGTAATGATAAAAGGCATCATATTCTCCGGCGCCTAGAGTTGACATCTATTGAGCAAAGAAGTTATCCCAATTGGAAACTTAGATTTTATGGGGCAGAGCAAATCGCCAGGCATTTCAAAGAAATGGCCAAGGTATTAGATGGTATGCCAGAACACGATCACGATTTATTAAGGCTGATGAAAGTAGTTTCAAATGTTTAATTCGTTGGCGCAAACTTCTATAAATTGAAGCATCGTCGAGGCTTGGAGATCAGTATAGGGAATCGTTCAGTCCGTTTAATTTCTTCTATTCTTAAGCATGAAACAAAGCTAATCTATAGATATTTTTTTAAACCTAATCATGCTTAAATATCATAGATGACTGAGTCTTACGCTTTAGAATATGTCAAAATATGCAAATTAACGTTTAAAGGAGATTCATTGTGAGCAAACTTTCTAATAATATAGCGTGGGTATTTATTGGATGGATATTAATTCTTGTGGGCTTCATGCTTTATGTTCAGGGTTATAAGCCGATTATCTTTGGAGCTGGCATTCTAGTTATTCTTTATCGTGCTGTAACTACGCATACAGATGAGTATGAGCCAAAAAGAAAGCATTAAACATTAAAAACGTAATTCGTTATTAGTTTAAATGAAGTTCAAATTCGATACTGATCTGATGATTACTAATTAGCCACTAATTCCATGCCCTCTCTAAGGGTTCAAAATTCTCATGCCAAGAGCTTCGAAGGCTAGGCTCACCGCGGAGAAATCCTGTGGGACTATTGGATCAGTTTAAAGATGTTAGTAGCCAATTCTTGAAGAACTAATTCCTCCACCACAAGCAGAAATCAAAAAGATGGCTCCAAGTCCAAGCAGCCCATTTAGATTAAACATATAATTTCCGTCCGTGTAGAGTAGTAATGAGAACCAATAACATGCTTTTAAATATTATAAATATAGTCACGTTTATCCTCTTTATACAGACTATATTTGAAATTCACGTTGTATTTAGTTCTTTTCATGTATATATCAAGTACTCAGCTTATTGGAAATTTTATTGCCTAGAACAACACATACGAAGCTAGATATTAAAAAGATAATTCCATTATTTTCCATTTAATTCAACTGATTTTATGTGGGATAACGCACATAAAACACGGTTAACTTCACGTATAGTTTTTTATAACAGTGATTGAGAACTTACCCTTTTTTTTTTGGTATTTATGAGGTTAGTCCACCACTGTGAAAGAAGTTTTTTAATTTAATAATATATTTAACCCAATAAATAAGTGACATTACATGAGCCTGCCAAAAAATGAAACAAGACAGCGTTATTCGCAAATTGATTCAAAGTCAGTTAAACCAAGCTATGAAAATTTAGAAGATGAACTGATTAATTTGTATCCTCAAGTTGATTTATTGAATTCGCAACTTCTCGCATTAAAATAGACTCTGGGTTCTATCTGCTCTTCTTGCGAAATCAAAGATGAGCTTTATAAAAGGATAGCTGTTGAAAAGTTTAGTAAAGATATTAAATTAAATAATCTCACAAAAATTGGCGTTCTTGCTCTTGAAACAGCACAAATAGTTGCGAAGTTACGTGAGGATAGTGAAAAGTCAGTGCTATTTGAAAATGCTGTTATTGGTATCAAAATGCTTAATGACCACACGGAAAATTCTGAGAAATATTGAATACCCTATTTGTTATAGTGTTCCATGACCGACATCCCTATTGGCAGTCCTAAAACGCGTGAAAGCATCCTCAGGGATAGACCAGTGTGGCACATCTGTGTACACCAATCTTAGAAGTCATTGATTACTAATAGGCTTGAAGCGTTTAGATATCTTGCTTGTCTTAAGTTGAGAAAACGCCACTTTTAAATCAAGCTTTGTTACCCTGTGGGGAGATTACCTTCGAATTTTTTCAATAGACCAAAATCTAAATAGAAAATAAAATACAAGCGTCCAGTAACAAAACGATCATCCTCGTTCAACCTTCTGCTGATACTAAACCCCAACAAACAAATTTAAGTTTTTTATTCATCTTCGCACTTTGATACTCAGGCATAAGTTGCCCCTCCTTATGCTCAAAACTGTAAAGTATGTGTCCGGTATAAAGTGTAGAGTATGCATCAGGTCATACAATGAGTTGTTGCTAATAACGGAATTGAGGCATGCTGCAATAATAAGATCTAAATACTCTACTAAGTAGTAATGCTAAACTTAAATTAGTTCTTTCTGAGCAAATGAGGAATGGTCTTAATTTTTATCGTCATCAAAAGTATGAATATCAAGTTAAATTTTGCCATTTATATCAAGGGGTAATTTATGTTTCATCTGCTAGCAAAGTATGAGGACGACAAAAAACTAAATAGGCTGTTAACAACTTTCTACAATAGAGTTAGCAATGAAGTAACGGTCAAACATTTTTTAATGGCATTATCCCTAGAGAAAATGTTGAGTGATCTTGGCAGATTTAATCAATTTATATTGGATAAGCCAAAAAAAACGTATACAGACTCTCCGGTTCAGACTGCAGATTCAGCAAGTCAAGTCAGCTCTAGTTCGTTTAAAGAAATTTGTCATCACTTAGTAGAGGTCCTCAAAGAAGAAAGTATTGAAGAGGACGATATACCAAGGTTAGTTACAGATATTATGGAGATTATTGAAGAGTCAAGAGCAGAGGCATTTGATCGTATTAGTTCAGTTTATGAAGTTGATAATATCAATTATGATCATCTAATCGAAATATTTTCCCATGCAAACATAAAAGCTGAAGTAGATGAGAAAAGTATTTTAAATATTCGGATAAGGGGTAGTCAACCACCCATTTATTTAAAATTGAATAAAGCCAATCAAGAGCTCTATTTTTTTGGTAAAGTACGATGTGAAACCAATGATTTAAATTCCTTGAATGAAATTATCATAAAAGCTAACGAAGGATACCCACATTTTCCTGTGAGCGCTTTAGCCGAAGATGGTGACTTATATTTATATGCTGAACATAAGTTCTCGATTCAAAATGGCCTGCCTACCCGTCTCTTGAACCGAATTGCAAAGCAATTTGTAGTATTTTTTGAGAGTGCAATACGGTGTGATCAGCAGAGAATTTTGAAATTATAAAAATTGTAAGTTGTAGCTAACTATTTTCCCACTGTTATTATTAATTCCAATTGCCCATTCAGATTTAACTACATTGAACTATGATGGGTTGTGGGCTAGTGGTCTTAATGCGATGAGGATGCGAATTGCTAAATATTTTTATTGCCTGAATTGGCAGTAGTTTCTCGGAGATTGCACGATACCGCTAGAAGTGGGTGGTGGCAACTTTTTTTACAATAATTGGAATTATTCTACTTATTATTTGGGTTGCCTCAGAGGGGAAAAATAGGTAAAAAAATAGGGTGATCCAACAATAGTAGATTAACTAAATATTTTGAAAACCCGTGAGTCGGGGGTTCGATTCCGCGGACTACCAAAATAAACTGACACCTAATGAACTTATGTCAGTGGAGTATTCATCTAAATATGTTACATTTAAAATCACTAAAAAAGGAGACGATATGTCTAAAGTAAGTTTTTTTTCAAAAGTTATTTTTAGTATTTTTTTTCTGTTTTCTCTTAATGCACAAGCGAATTTAATGTCGGACTGCAATGCCACAGCCGCTGAAATTAATAAATCTGTCCCTCAAAAAATAGATAAGGTAACTACGTTATTAAACTCAATTTGTACAAATGACACTGGGGCCGTAACTTTGGTTTATAGGAATAAGTTAGACGTAGCCTCTGGATCTGTAAAACAAGAACAAATTAGCTCCTTAAAACCAGGTATGATAAACACACTCTGCACAGACCCATCTCTAAGGGTATTGATAAATACTTTTAATGTTCGTTACACCTACTCTGACTCTTCTGGTCGTTTTATAGGTCAAGTTGATCTGAATAAAAAAGAGTGTCGTTAAATTTTCATTGTGTGAGTTAATTGGAAGAGTCTATTACAGTTTTAAATAGTAGGTATGACTCGCTTTTTAGCTATTGTTCAGGTTTAAGATGATTGGTTTAAAAATTGAACTACTAATCGAATTGGGTGTTATTCTATTAACACCCATCATTCATACTTACTATCTGTGGAAA
>JAUKPQ010019272.1:0-11059 GCA_032273045.1 Chloridella minuta
GGTTGAGCAGACTAAAAATTTCCGCCCAGCCCCTTTACAAGAGGACGATTTTCCTGTACAAACGCAACAAACCCAGCCCCAAAAGGCTCCTCCGGACGAACAAACGCTGCGCTGGCAGGCTAAAAACCAGTGGTTTGGAGTAGACGGGTTTGAGGAATACACCAGCTATGCGCTAGGGCTGCACAAAAAACTAGTACAAAACGGGGTTGATCCTCGCTCGAAAGAATATTTCGACCAAATTGATGGTCGCATGAAGTCGTCATTCCCGGAGTTATTCGGTGGATCACGAGAAAAGCCTACGTCCGGTGAGTCCCAACGACGACCTACGACTGTGGTTGCCTCCGCATCTCGTTCTACGAGCGGCGGTAAAGTCAAGCTAACGCAAACGCAAGTAGCGCTGGCGAAGAAATATGGTTTAACCCCGCAGCAATACGCTGCTGAAGTAGTGAAATTGGAGAGACAAAATGGCTGAAGTTCAAAACCGCACAAATCGTGACATGGTGTCACGCGATAAATCTGCTCGGTATGTTTACAAACCGTCGAGCACACTGCCAGACCCAACACCTGAACCGGGATTTACGTATCGCTGGATTGCGACACATATTCTGGGACAGTCCGACCCGACCAACGTGTCTCGTAAGATGCGCGATGGCTACGAGCCGGTGAAGGCGGCAGATCATCCGGAATTGATGATTCCCGGCAACGAAAAGACAGGCAATGTCGAAATTGGTGGACTCATGCTCTGCAAGATTCCCACTGAGAAGGCACAGGCCATGGCTGAGTACTACGCTGGGCAGAACCAAAACCAGATGGATTCAGTTGACAACAACTTTATGCGACAAAATGACCCGCGCATGCCGTTATTCTCAGACCGCAAGTCTTCGGTAACGCGTGGCGGATTCGGAAATGGTATTAAATAAGGAGTCCTTAAATGGCTTATCCGGTTATTGATGCCCCCTATGGGCTAAAGCCGATCAATTTGATCGGCGGTCAGGTATTTGCGGGTTCTACTCGTGAATTCCCGATCACTAACGGTTACAGCACGACGATCTTCTACGGTGATTACGTAGGACTGTCTCGTGGTGAAATCGTGCGCTTGTCTGTGTCTACCGGCACGGCTGGCAATCAAACAGGTATCTTCTTGGGATGCCGTTACACAAACCCAACTACCAAACAGTTGACTTTCTCGCAATACTGGCCCGCATCTACTGCGGCTGGCGATGCAGTAGCGATTGTCAGTGATGATCCTGATGCAGTCTTTAAAGCTGTGGTTTGCTCTTCTGGAACTACTGTTGCTTCTGGTGCCCGTGCAATGATTGGTCAAAACTTGGCCATGATTAACAACACAGGTAGCACTGCAACTGGCGATTCTAAGAACGCAGCATTGGCCCCTAGCGATACACCCGCTACCACATCATCTTTGCCCGTTCGCGTGCTTGGTTTGGTGCCTGATACGGCTGTTTCACTTGGAACTGTGACGTATACCAGCATTTCTACCGCTACTGTGACTTGTTCGGCTCTGCCGTTCGCGTTACCTGTCGGTACTGACGTTGGTTCGCTGGATTCAAACGGTCAATACGTTTCTTCCGGTTCTTTCGTTGACACCGCCGCAGCCGCCGGTGCTACATCGTTTATTTTGAATCAAGCTCCTGTTGCTACATTGAACACTACTATTGTGTTGATGCAGTACCCAGAGATTCTGGTCAAGATCAACTTTGGCCAGCATCAGTACTATGCTGGCACCAGCATTGCTTAAGGAGTAACTTAAAATGGCAATTTCACGCGCACAACTACTTAAGGAACTCCTCCCCGGCTTGAACGCTTTGTTCGGCATGGAGTATGCTCGTTACGGTGAAGAACATAAAGAAATTTATGAGACTGAAACCTCTGAGCGTTCCTTCGAAGAAGAGACCAAACTGTCTGGCTTCTCTGCTGCTCCTGTTAAGAACGAGGGCTCTGCCATCGCTTATGACAATGCACAAGAGGCATGGACAACTCGCTACAACCACGAAACTATCGCTTTAGGCTTCTCCATCACTGAAGAAGCTGTGGAAGATAACTTGTATGACTCATTGTCTGCTCGTTACACCAAAGCTTTGGCTCGTGCTATGGCATACACCAAGCAGGTTAAAGCTGCCGCCGTTATTAACAACGGTTTCAGTGCAGCCTACCCCGGTGGCGACGGCGTTGCTTTGTATAGCACTGCCCACCCATTGGTTTCTGGTGGTACCAACAGCAATCGTCCTTCTACAGCCGCTGACTTGAACGAGACTTCTTTGGAAGCCGCCGTTATTCAAATCGCTGCTTGGACAGACGAGCGTGGTCTTTTGATCGCTGCTAAGCCTAAGAAACTGATTGTTCCCCCAGCTCTGCAATTCGTTGCTACTCGTTTGTTGGAAACCAGCCTCCGTGTTGGTACAACTGACAACGACATCAATGCGTTGAAGAACAACGGTTCAATCCCTGAAGGCTACACCATTAATCACTACCTGACCGACAACAACGGCTGGTACTTGACTACTGATGTACCTAACGGTCTGAAGCATTTCATCCGCTCTCCTTTGGAGAACAAGATGGACGGTGACTTCGACACAGGTAACGTTCGTTATAAGGCCCGTGAGCGTTATAGCTTTGGCTGGTCTGATCCATTGGGCACATACGGTTCACCCGGTTCGTCCTGATAGATTAAATATTTCTTCGGAAATATTGGAAGGGGGCCTTGTGCCCCCTTTTTATTTGGTGTATATTGACTTTAATCCGGGCTTTCCGGTGTATCAAACTGTCCCGGCAGACAACATACTGATTGATGCACTTAACTTGTATGTAAGGAACATATCATGGGATTCGCAACTCACCTTGGCCCTTGGCTCTTGGGCACTGTCAAAGACACAACCGGCACTACTGCTCCAACAACTCGCAACACTGGTTCAACTATTGTTTTGCAGAGTAAAGCGGTTACTTACGCTGAATCAACTGCCACCAACTTGGCCGCTTTGCCTGCTGGTTCACTGATTACTTCAGTTCAATTGTTTGTTGATGTCACAGCCTTTAACGGCACATCGCCTATCGTAACCATTAAAAATGGTTCTACTACTATTGGCACAATCACAATTACCAGCGGCACTGCCGGTGTGTATGCGATGACCCCAACTACCACGACTACAGATTTAATCAAGATGACCAATACTGGAACAACCGAAGTATTCATTACTTACGCTGTTACTGGTACGACTGTTACGACTGGTGCAGGAACTTTAATCATTGCTTACACAGTACGTGGCGCTGATGGCGTTGGTTATCCAGTTGGCAATCAAAACTAATTAATCTAGGGGGCTTCGGCCCCCATTTACAAGGAGATTAATTATGAATCAGACCAATGTACAACAAGCGCATCTAAACGGTAGTGGGTTCTTGGTTCTTGGAAGAAACCGCGTTAAAGGTATTTCTTTTACCGGAACATCATCTGCTGGTTTTGTAGCTTTGTTTGATACAACTACCGCACCTGTTACTACAGCTACCTATGGTCGCTCTGGCACAACCATCACCGTCACATTATCTGCTCATGGTTTAACAACTGGGCAAAACATTGGCGTTGATTTTGCGGCAGGTACAGGCGGCACAGCAACTAATGGTAACTACTTAGTTACCGTCACAAACTCAAGCACATTTACCCTGACAGACATTAACTCTGGGTCAATCACTGCTGGCGCGGCAATGGTATTTTCAAGTAAATGGCTTATGACTTACGATGTAGCGGCTAGTGACACATTTAACAATGCACCATTTATTCCTGATGACGGAGTATTGGCTGTTAATGGTGTGTATGCTTACATGTCTAACGTAACGGCTTGCAATATTTACTATGGCTGAAACAAAACAGGCAACATTGATGGGGCGCAAGCTGTTCATAGGCATTCCAGCGTATGACGGCAAGCTAAACATCAAGACCGCATTTGCACTGGCGCAGTTAATGCCCAAAGCAATGAGTCTTGGTGTGTCCATCACGTTGTCTGATTTGTCTAACTGCTCAATTATTACTATGGCTCGTAACGCCCTAGTACACGAATTCTTAAAGACAGATTGCACAGAGCTTCTGTTTATTGATGCTGATGTAATTGTCACCCCTGATGACATCATGCGATTGATGGCTCAGAGTGGTAACAAAGACGTTACTGCGGGCGCGTATCCGCGTAGAGCTAAAGATGCCAAGTTCTTTGCTGACGTGTACTTTGATGAGAATGGCGACCTAGAGTTTGATGGCTCTTTAATGCGATTAAAGCGTGCGCCTACAGGGTTTATGCTAATCCAACGTCATGTTATTGAACAGTTGGTGGCGGCACATCCAGAATGGATGTACGAGAAATGCCCCGGCGAACAAATGTCGGCTGTTTTTGATTTCGCTATCAGGGATGGTAAATATGTTGGAGAAGACTATTTGTTCTGCGATAGAGCTACTCAAATGGGTTTCACTATTTATATCGATGTTGACATTAGCCTCCCTCACGTTGGACAGGAAAAATTTGAACGCAACTTCCGCGAAGAAGTTGTGATGCCAATGTTAGAAAACATCTATCACTCCAAACTGAAGGTCGTAAATGGCTAAATCACCAGCATGGCAGAGAAAAGAAGGCAAGAATCCGAACGGTGGCTTGAATGCCAAGGGCCGCGCCTCCGCGAAAAAGCAAGGCATGAATTTGAAACCGCCCCAGCCAGAAGGCGGCTCCCGGCGAGACTCTTTCTGTGCGAGGATGGAAGGGATGAAATCAAAGCTAACTTCGGCAAAGACCGCCAAAGACCCAGACTCACGCATCAACAAATCACTTAGAGCTTGGAAATGTTAGATCTAAACACCGTCTGGTCAGCTACGCTTTCACTGCTAATCATGGTGTTAGCTTATGTTGCTAACGAAAAATTCCGTGAGGTGGCTAGGCTTGGCATCTTGCTTAACAAAACCCGCGAGGAGGTTGCCCGTGATAACGTTACTCAAGCAGAAGTGGATCGCATTACGAACCACATTGACCAACGCTTTAACAAGCTTGAAGCAAAAATTGACCAACTTATTCAAAAAGGGTGAGTAATCATGGTTGCTCCACTTGTAGCTGCGGCTCTTAAATACGGCGCTGGTAAGTTGCTAGATAGCCAAGGTATTCCTTCTGGGATACTAGACCCCAAAGGGTTTATTCTGGATAAAGTAAAAAGCGCGGCAGATAGCGCACTTGATTTACCACAAGGAACTGCCAGCGTTATTGCTGATCCAAAAGGCGCGTTAGTTGGCGCTGCTAAAGACTACGCCAAAAATGAACTAATGGACGCCATTCGTGGTGGCGGGGCTAAAGCTATTACTGATGAAGAAACAACTTCTGGAAGCGCTGCATATAGACGTGGCGGTAAAGTTAAAACTGCGGCAAAATCTACACCTAAAGCTAGCTCTGCTTCACGTCGTGGTGATGGTATAGCCCAACGGGGTAAGACTCGCGGAAGGATGCGGTAATGCCAAGCAGTAGCAAAAAACAACACAATTTCATGGAAGCGGTGGCTCATAACCCAGCGTTTGCCAAGAAAGCAGGCGTGCCCATGTCCGTGGGTAAAGATTTCTCATCGGCTGACAAAGGCCGTAAATTCTCAAAAGGTGGAACTATGGCTAAGAGCGACATGAAAGAAGACATGAAGATGGACACTGCGCAAGATAAGGCAATGATTAAAAAAGCCTTCAAGCAGCACGATGCCCAAGAACATAAAGGTGGCAAGGGCACATCTTTAAAACTTGCTTCTGGCGGTTATACCAGAGCGGCTGATGGCTGCGCTCAACGTGGCAAAACCAAAGGCACTCAAGTCAAAATGATGGGCGGCGGTGCTTGCTAAGGAATAATTATGAAAAAACCTATGAAATTTAAGCGTTACGATGAAGGCGGTGATGTGATGGAAGCAGCAAATGCTTCTGCTGAATCACAAGACATTGCTAAATCTATGGGTGCTGGCCCAAAAAATATGGAAGCCCCTAAAGCTTCTTCCAAGCCCCGTACTGTTTCCAAGAAAGAATTGGAAGACTCGGGCATGAGTTTGCGTGATTATTTGAACCGTGAGCGTGGTCTTACTCGCCGTAAAGAGAAAGATCCTACCGCTGGAGATTCTCCTGATAAAGCAGCACAAGAAGCCGCAGATGCTATTGATCCGGGTCGTGATATGAGAACACCTCGTTACACGCCTCCCGGCTCCGCTCCGAAACAGACTACTCAGAAAACATCGCCAAAGGTATTTATGCCTAGCCGTCCTGACAATAGTTTTCAAGGTAGCAAATTTAAAAGTGGCGGTTCGGTTTCTTCTGCTTCTCGTCGCGCAGATGGTATTGCTACTAAGGGTAAAACCAAGGGTGCAATGATCGCTATGTGTGGTGGCGGTATGTACAAAGGGAAGAAGTAATTATGATGGCGAGCCGCGGAATGGGGGCTATTAAGCCCAGCAAAATGCCCAGCGGCGTGCGTAAGGCTCGCCGTGATGACACTGACTTTACGCAATATGCTGAAGGCGGTAAGGTTGGCCTGTACGCTAACATTAACGCTAAACGAAAACGCGGCGAGAAGATGCGCAAACCCGGAGACAAGGGTGCGCCTACGGCTCAAGCTTTTATTGATTCTGCAAAGACTGCTAAAAAATGACCACTACCGGCTCAACCCTCTTCAATATGGACTTCACGGAAATCGCTGAAGAGGCGTGGGAGAGGGCTGGACGCGAAATGCGTTCTGGTTATGACCTACGTACAGCTCGTCGTTCTATGAACCTGATGACGATTGAATGGCAGAGTAAGGGTATCAATATGTGGACTATGGAGCAGGGGTTTATTAACCTGATCCCGGGTCTAGCTACATATGCATTACCCAAAGATACAATTGATTTACTTGAGCACGTTGTTCGTACAGGGTCAAATACGGCCTCTACACAAGCTGACTTAACTATTTCACGTATTAGTGTTTCTACTTACGCCACAATTCCAAACAAACTTCAACAAGCTAGACCAATTCAAGTGTGGATTCAACGTTTATCTGGAGAAGTTAATCCAACGTCTTCAACGCTTAGCACAACCATTACCTCCACGGACACTACGATCACGCTTAGCACGGTGGTTGGATTAGCTGGATCTGGCTTTATACGCCTTGATACAGAAGATATCTATTACACATATATCACAGGTAACGTTCTGGGCGGTGTATTCCGTGGTCAGAACAACACGACCGCAGCTTCGCATACAAGTGGCGCAGCCGTATATATACCCCAGCTTCCCGCTGTGACTGTTTGGCCTACGCCTGACAACAGCGTCCCGTATCAGTTTGTGTACTGGAGACTCCGCCGGGTGCAGGATGCTGGCGCGGGTGTTGAAACTGCCGACATGAATTTCCGTTTCCTACCTTCTTTGGTAGCGGGTTTGGCGTACCACATTGCTGTAAAAACCCCAGAGTTGATGCCTCGAATTGAGATGCTTAAGCAAATGTACATGGAGACATTTGAAATAGCGGCGGGCGAAGACCGTGAAAAAGCCCCGGTCAGATTTGTGCCGCGTCAACAATATATTGGTGGCAGTTATTAATGGCGCAAAGATTTGCATCCGGCAAGAAAGCGATTGCTGAATGTGATCGCTGTGGACAACAGTACAAGTTAAAGCAGCTCAAGACCGAGATCATTAAGCAGCGTAAATATGAACTATTAGTTTGTCCAGAGTGTTGGGATCCTGATCAACCTCAGTTAATGTTGGGTACGTTTCCCGTAGAGGATCCGCAAGCTTTGCGTAATCCACGTAGAGATACAACTTACGTAACGTCAGGTGTGAACTCTAACGGCAATCTATCAGGAGGTTCTCGGGATATTCAATGGGGCTGGGCACCTGTGGGCGGGGCTAGTTTAAATGATGCGGGATTGACACCAAACTACTTGGTGGCAACGACATTTGTTGGTACAGTATCTATATCTTAAGGAGTTTAAAAATGGCATATACACGATCAGCCGATGGCATTGCTAAAAAAGGCAAAACCGAAGGCAAAAACTTGGGCGACAGTGGCCCTACCCAGAAACAAACTATGGGCGGCAAGAAGACTGCTGGCGTTACAGGCATGGAAATGCGTAAGGTTGGTCGCAACTTAGCCCGTGCAATGAACCAAAAGCGAGGCTAATCATGGCTACATTTAGCAAAAAGATGATGGGCAAAGAGGTTGGCGATGCTAAAGTCTATGCCAAGCCACACACTATGTCTGGTAAAGCTGTAAGTGCTTCTGCCAACCCCGGCAAAGAACCTAACCGCAGCAAGCTGGACACGCTTGATATGAGCGTTGGCGCTTTTAGCAACTCTGCTGGTAATGAACCAATCAAGACAACTGGCATCAAAATGCGTGGCGCTGGCGCTGCTACTAAAGGATTTATGTCCCGAGGCCCAATGGCTTGAGGTTTAAACAATGACAATGACATACACCCAACTTGTTGCTGCGGTAACTGATTACACGCAGAACACGTTTGACACGACTACGATCAATGTAATGATCAAGCAGGCGGAGCAACGCATCTATAACACGGTGCAGATTGCCAACTTGCGTAAGAACGTCACGGGTGTATTGTCAAGCGGCAATAAGTACTTGGCTTGTCCAGAGGACTTTTTGTCAACATATAGCCTTGCTGTATATCCAGCGTCTGGCACGGGCGACTATTTGTATTTGTTAAACAAGGATGTGAATTTCATGCGGGATGCATATCCTAATCCTGCAACCACGGGTAAGCCTAAACATTACGCCATTTTTGGCCCGCAGTCTTCTAATGTCAATGAGCTGTCGTTTATTCTTGGCCCTACACCAGATGCTAACTACAATGCTGAACTGCATTATTATTACTATCCAGAATCTATTGTGACCACATCAACTACATGGTTGGGCGATAACTTTGACTCTGCATTGTTGTATGGAACTTTGTGTGAAGCTGGTGTTTACATGAAGAGTGCCCCGGATGATGGTATGTACAAAATGTACCAAGAACGGTACGTTCAAGCTATCGCACTCCTCAAGAATTTGGGTGACGGCAAACAACGCATGGATGCTTATCGTGATGGTCAAGTTAGGGTACAAGTATCGTGAGCAACATTCTTCAAACCCAAACAACCAGCTTTAAATCGCAGGTATATCAGGCAGTACACAACTTACTGACCGATACGCTTAAGATTGCCCTGTACACAGCCAATGCCGATTTGAATGCGGATACAACTGTTTACTCTACAACCAATGAAGTAAGTGGCGGCGGGTATACCGTTGGCGGAGTAACTTTGACTGGCGTTACACTTAATACGTCTGGCTCTACGGCCTATGTAAATTTTGCCAATGTGGTGTTTAACGCATCCGTAACGGCTCGTTGTGCTTTGATTTACAACGTAACCCAAGGTAATAAATCCATTGCTGTGTTGGACTTTGGGTCTGACAAAACATCTACCAATTTCACCATCACAATGCCTGCAAACACAGCAACGGCAGCATTGATTCGTTCTTCTAACTAAGGAGTCACCATGACTATCGACAAAATGACCGCCACCGACATGGTGCAAGCGTCTACAAAATACAACACAATGCCTGAAGATACAATGTCTATTCAAGGTCACTACACTGCCGTTTGCTATAGCGTAGACGGTTTTGTTAAGTGGTCTGATGACATTGAGAACCTTGTCACCACAGTGGGTAAGAACTTTACGCTGGACACCACGCTGGGTAACACCGCTGGCGGGGCAGTTGTAATGGGTCTTAAGGGTACAGGTACAGCCGTTGTAGCTGATACGCAAGCCTCTCACGCAAGCTGGTTGGAAGTCGGCTTGGCTAACGCTCCTACATACTCAGGCAATCGTCCTACACCGTCTTTTAGTGCGGCTTCTGCTGGTAGCAAGGCTACATCTTCTGCCGTGTCCTTTTCTATTACCAGCACTGGCACAGTCGCAGGTTGCTTTATCAACATTGGTGGTAGCGCGACTAAAGACTCAACGACTGGCACATTGTTCTCTGCTGGAGACTTCTCTAGTTCTAAGTCTGTTGTGTCTGGCGATACCATTGCTGTAACTTACACTGCCACATTGACCTAAAATGGCTGGAGCCGCTTGGGGTGATAATGCTTGGGGCGACTTAGGTTGGGGTGGAGTTACCACCTACGATGTAAGCGTTACTGAGTATTTGACCCCAGCTACGGCTTGGGGGGATAGCACTTGGGGAGCTAATCCTTGGGGCGGCACAGTCCCTATTTTTGAGACTCAAGAAGCTACAGTTAATTTTGGGGCTTCAGTTACGGAAACAGCGGCAATAACAGATGCCCAGTCAGCTATTACGGCATTCTTGGGATCGGTCACTGAAACTGCGGCTATATCTGAAACCAATGCGGCTATAACGGCATACACAAGCACGGTAACAGACAGTTTAGTCACCTCTACTACAGAGGAAGCAGGGGCTACTTTCCCAGTCTCCATTACTGAAACAACTCCTTTAACAGAAGCCCAATCAGTAGCGGCAACATTTGCCAAGTCAATTACTGAGACTGCGGCAACTTCTACGACAGAAGCTGTAGCGGCTACGTTTGCCCAGACAGTGGCTGAAGCCATGTTGATTCAGGACAATCAAACAGCTACTACGGCGTATACGACCACTGTTTCTGACTCTGTAGTCACTTCAACAACTGAGTCCGTGCAAGTTGACTACACTGCTTCGGTCACGGAAACCAATCCAATTGTTACGGTAGAAGAGGCTGTAGCCACGTTCTTAGGTAGTGTTACCGAATCAATGGCTATCTCAGAACAGCAGTTGTTTACATGGCTGGCCTCAATCATTGAGACAATGGCTACGTCTGACGCTACAACGGTCGGTACGTATTACACAGAATTTATTGCAGAGCTTGCGGCAATCGCAGATAATCCACAGGCGGCAACGGCATACAATGTGAGCAGGGCTGAATCAGCGGTTATCACATCCACAGAATCAGGACGAAATTTGTGGGAAGTAATAGATGACACAGAGACTGCAAACTGGCAAAATATCAGCAATCCACAAACACCGGG
>JAUKPQ010019283.1:0-11052 GCA_032273045.1 Chloridella minuta
ATTTGCCAAAGCGATTGAACAAGCATTAAAGGAGCGCAACACATGACTAAACGAGAAACCATAGTAACTTTTATCAAAGATATGTTACGCCCAAGAACGCTACGCGAGATCATTGATATAGAGATGCGTGACGCACTTCTATCAAAGATGCAAGCGGAGAAGTCTTTGGAATATGCAACAAGCGTGGTTGATTACAACCGCCAACGCATTCGTAGACTGCAAGAGAAACTTTTAGAACTAGGAGACAAAGATGCTTGAATCAATTATTTGGACAGTTTTTCTTTTGCTACTTGGTGGCTTTATAGCTGTTGCGATTATTGTTGCAATCCTAATGATGAGCGGTGACCAATGAAGAAAGAAGACCTAGCAAGCCTGTTAAGACTAACTGGCGTAGACGATAACGCTGTGACCTTGGCCATGAATGCCTACGAGATTGGGTACGAAGAGGCCAAGTACGAAGCAATAAAACAATCACCTATTTTTAAAGAAGGAAAAAAAGATGGAGAAGATCCGACAGAAGTTTGAACTTTGGATGGCAACCAAGGGGAAAAGTGAAATGAAGTGGAACGGCAAGCGGTATGACCATCCAAGAATACAACTCCAATGGATTGCATTCTGTACGGGCTGGGCAATGGGTAATGAATAAAGGAACAAAATGTTAAACATAAAACTAATCGTCATTGATAAGGGAACGCAACCGAGAGCGGAGATCAGTCAGGAAACTGTTGATGACTACGCATTAGCGATGGAGAACGGGGATAAGTTCCCGCCAGTTACAGTCTTTAATGATGGTGTATTCCACTATCTAGCGGATGGATTCCACCGCTACTTTGCCCACCTAAAGCTAGGTAAGGCAGGGATCAACGCTGATGTAGTAGCAGGAACGCTACGGGATGCCAAGCTGTTTAGCTACAAGGCCAATAAAACCCATGGCTTGCGCCCAACTATGGAAGACAAGCGTAAGAGTGTCTTGGATATGCTCAACGATGCTGAGTGGGGTAAGTGGAGTGATCGGGAGATAGCTAGGCATTGTGGTGTTAGCCACCCGTTTGTGGGCAAACTCAGAGCCTCACTAGCCACCCCGAAGGAGGAGAAGCGCAAGTTCACGGATGGTGAGGGTGTTACCCGTGAGCGCAAGGTCAAGCCCAAGGAAGTGGAAACGTTACCAGAGCCACAGCATGACGAGAAGGATGAGATGGTAGATGCCCTGATCGCAGAGAACGAGAAGCTGACAGAGCAGTTAGCCATTGCATCCATAGATGGGACGATAGAAGATAAGAGCATGGCTGAGAAGCTGATAGCCGAACTCAAGGAGGATCTACGCCTCGCTAAAATTGAGATCGTAGCGGTCACTAAGAGCAGAGACTCATTCCAGTCAGAGAATGCCCAACTAAAGCGCCAAGTGGCGATGCTACAAAAGAAACTGAAACAGTATGAATAATGCTTCTTGGAGGGAAGTATGGCACTAGAACTAAGACAGTACCAATCGGACACGCTAGAAGCTCTCCGAAATGGATTTGCTATGGGCAACCGCTCTCAAATCTTATATGCCCCCACGGGGGCGGGTAAGACAGAGATGGCTATTGCTCTGCTCGAAGCCGTTAAAAAGAAGGGCAACAAGGCGGCAATGCTCTTGGATCGGATCGTTCTATGCGATCAGACAAGCCAACGGCTAAACGGCTACAACATAGATCATGGAGTAATGCAGTCAGGCCACTGGCGGTATCGACCTTATGAGAATATCCAAGTCTGCTCTGCCCAAACACTAGAGAAAAGGGGTGATTTCCCCGGCCTCGACCTCTTAATTGTGGACGAAGCGCACCAGACCAGACAGCAGACTATGGAGTTCATCAAGAACAATCCGCACATTCGGGTGATCGGTCTTACAGCCACCCCGTTTACCAAAGGATTGGGAAAGACTTACTCCAATGTAGTCTCGACAGTAACGACCAAGCAGTTGGTGGATAAGAAGTTTCTAGTTCCTCTCAGGGTGTTTATCTCTACCGAGATTGACATGGAGGGCGCAAAGAAAGTGGCCGGCGAATGGAGTCAGAGAGAAACCACCAAGCGGGGCATGAAGATCACAGGCGATATCGTTGCCGAGTGGATCAAGAAAACCCATGAGATATATGGAAAGCCACGCAAGACAATCATCTTCTGTTCGGGCGTAGAGCATGGGACAGATTTATCTAGGAAGTTTGCAGAGCATGGCTACAACTTTGTAAGCATTAGTTACAAAGATGATGATCAGTTCAAGGCGGATGCTATTGAGGATTTCAGCAAGCCAGATACAGAGATACACGGGCTGATAGCTACTGACATTCTGACTAAAGGATTTGATGTTCCAGATGTAATGATCGGGGTATCTGCCCGCCCATTCTCCAAGTCTTTGTCCTCTCACATTCAGCAGATGGGTAGGGTGATGCGCTCGTATGAGGGGAAAGAGTTTGCCCTATGGCTAGATCACTCAGGAAACTACCTCAGATTTCGCGGTGATTGGGATGAGGTCTACGAGAACGGGGTTCAAGAACTGGATGATGGCAGAGAGAAGGTCAAGAAAGAACCCACGGAGAAGGAAAAGAAAGAGTCTAAGTGTCCCATCTGTCAGCACTTGTGGCCGTCAGGATCAGATACTTGCACCCATTGTGGCCATGTCAGGGAGAAGAAGAACAAGGTTCAAGTAGAGGCTGGTGTTCTACAAGAACTAACTGGCGCAATGACCCGCGAGAGTAAACAGGAATGGTGGTCACAGCTTCAGTGGTATGTCCGTAACCAAGGATGGTCGAGCGGTCGAGCCGCGCATACCTATCGGGATAAGTTCGGAGTATGGCCTAGAGGGTTACACGATACCCCCACCCCACCATCCCATGATGTTGCTAAGTTCGTGGACAACAAGATCAAAGCCTACATTCGGAAGATCAAGAGGAGTAGATAGTGGATTTGATTTCGTATTGCAGGGCGCATGGCATCCTCATAGACCATGTTCCCCCGATAGGGCAATGGAAACGTTACCAGACGGACGATCACCCGCATAAAAGAAACGGGGCAGTCAAGTTCATGGGGACACACGCATTCGTGCAGAACCATGCCGTAGATTCTGAGGTGTCCGTATGGAAACCTGATGATAGCGAAGTGATTAACTACACAAAGATCGCTCGGATGGCACAAGAAGCCGACAAAGATCGACAGAAGAAGCAACAAGAAGCCCAAAACAAAGCTGATCGGATGATCAAAGAATCAGTCTTCGCTTTCCACCCGTATCTAAAGAGTAAGGGTTTTCCCGAAGAGACAGGGAATGTATGGGTCAAGGATAAGAACAAAATCCTTCTGATCCCTATGCGAGTGGACAATGTTGTGGTCGGTTGCCAGATGATCTCGGAAGACGGGGATAAGAAGTTTCTACTGGGACAACGAACCTCGGATGCCACCTTCGTATTTAACAACGGGGGTGATCCGTATCTATGCGAAGGCTACGCTACTGCTTTGTCTCTGAGGTATGCGCTACGGGGATTAAAAAAGAAATACACCATCTATGTTTGTTTCTCTGCGGGTAATCTGTTGAAGGTTGCACAGAAGACGGGCGGGATGGTAGTAGCTGACAATGACGAGAGTGGAACTGGCGAAAGAATTGCGAAGCAGACGGGGCTACCCTATTGGATAAGCGATAGAGTCGGGGAAGACGCTAACGATTATCACCAAAGGGTAGGTCTGTTCAAGTTCACACAAAGCCTCAACAAATCAATTATGGTAGGAAGATAGTAGGCACTTCTCCACCCGTAAGTGTTTCCTATTCATGGATTCTAGGAATTGGAGGTTGCCTATGATCTCCATCCCTAGATCGAATGCGTTCTCCCCTTGTCCCACGAAGTCGGATCGGGCGGTAACATTACCATCCTCATCTTCCATCAGGAACAGGGCGAACAGGGTTGTTGCGGGCTTAGTCATGGGTTGAGTTTAGCGTTCATCTCTTGTGCTATGTAGTCTTTTAGGATCTCGCCAATATCCTCGCCTTTCTTTCCACCAAAAACTTCTCCCGCTAGATCGCCAGTAGGAACATCTAGCATTTCTTGGATCTTGGCACAAGCTGAATTTAATGCAACCTCTGCTATGTAGTCAATATCCCAACACTTACATGGAAACCCATCATTTGCGGGGCAATATGGTTCGTGCCTTTCGTGTAAACATGGCTCAAACTTGATAACTGGGAAGTTGATAGTGGAAAGGTGATCGTGATAGAAAAGGTTATATGAGGGATAAACCACCATGCATTCATCATTTAATCCTATGCACCTACCATCTTTCAGTTGGATAAAGTCCACCATACACCCGCCACCCGTGTTTTCGGTAAAGGTTTTCTCTATGTAATAAAGTGCGGATGTTTCCTTCTGATAGTCTTTGGCATCCCGCCAAACCCCCAATGAATCAACAATGCTTGTGTATTCGCATGAATAATTCATGTGATCAGTTTTAAAATATTCTTCCAAAAATTCCATCACTTGTTCATATTGAAGGTGCGCTACATTCCCGCAGTATGATTTTGCAAATGCTTCTCGTTCTATTGTGTTCATTACTTTCCCCCGTTAATTTCAAAGCCATAAAAATAGGTATCAGTAGCTTCTTCTGCCTTGCGTTTACCTGTGCCTAGATCTTCAATTACATCTTGCAAAGCAAAGCCCAAGTCTTCTGCCTCGTCATAAGTAACCACCAAAATAAATTTGTTTCCATTACCATGTATATGTTTATCTTGAATGTTCATGCTGATACCCCCATGCGTGGGAAACTGGCAAGATTGCGGATAAAAGAATCGTGGTTCGTATGCTTTTCTGTAACAGAGATATCCCACCCTTCCTCTTTAGCTTTTTCTAGATAGACTCCCGCATCACAATCTTCTTCTAGGAATACGCGATCACCCTTTATGTAAGAGTAACGGCTAATCCTGTCACCTATTCCAAAGTCGTGGATATCTGCGAGAGATACCTCTAACCACCCGTGTGCGGGGTCTGCGTGAAAAGTTAAGTTGCGTGTTTTCATGCTGATACTCCTTGTGTTATTACAAATTCCCCATGATCCCCTGTTACTGGGAATCCATCCGTGTAGTAGAAAATGCGCTCATCTTTTGCGTCTTCTAATCCATCCCATTCTTGATCTGAGACAACCATTCCAACAAAGTTTTCCTTCGTGTCTTTCCAATACCCATTACATATATAGTTCATTTTCAAATCCTAAATAAGTTGGTTGTAAATCTATCCAATGTGAATAGTCGGCTCTATCTTCGCTGTCATACCCGTAAACATTGATGCTGTAATCCCCTGTGCCTTCTCTGCCGTTGTTGTGTATGTTGAAACAACAATCATCTAAATAAAACCACCAATCTTCATCCCGCACAATTTCGGTTCGGTATGCTTTGATTAACATACTGGCAACTTTTTGAAGCTGTTCCTCTGTAAGCATGGTTTACTCCTCTACGGGTTCAAACTTCGGGGCGGTATAGGCATTCCATTGCATTGCGTCTACCTTGTCTCTATCGTGCGTAAATGGATAGTCATCCCAACGCAAACCTAAGTCGTGTTCTTCCCGTAAGTCTTCCAATTCGTTTAGGTGCGTATTGATTTCATCCTTAACGCATTCGGGTAACGAACTGCCCATGATCTCTCGCTTATCGTCATCCCATAGGATTACTAATTTCCAGTCAATGATTTGTTTTTTCATGTTGCCCCCTAAAATAAACAGACTTGGCATGACGAAAAGTTAGCACGATAGGTAATCGTTTTCTCGTCTTCCTTAATGATCTTGCCCGCAGACTTACACATGGAAATGTTCTGCTCGGTTATTACCTTCAGCCTTGCGGTCGTGTAATCAATGTCGATAACCTTGCGGGTTATCTTGTCAATAACAGCTATGCCGTTGCCACAGCCGTGGTATTTCTTTTCTAGAACATCCATAGGGATCTCGTAAACATCTTTGTTTACTTCCCTATTGCTTTTGATCTGTTCAATAGCTTTATTTACATAGGTTTGCAAATCGGCTGAGTCTGCCGTCTGCTTGCCGTCATACAAAAACATTGCCAGTAGGTCGGGAAACTGCCCCACTTCGTTGCCTTCAAGCACAAAGCCGTTAAGCATTGGCATGATCGTGTCGGTCTTGCACATAAGTTCCAAGCCCATGTTCTGAATGTCTTTCCATTTCTGCTCTGCGTCTTGCCAAAATTTATCCATGTTGCACCTCTTTTACTTCAGTTACTGAATCAACTTCCCAATCACCTAAACCTTCGTGTTTAAACTCGTCACCACCCATTACATGAGCGATATCACAGGCTTCGTCTTCGTCTTCTGCCTCTATGAATGCTCTGCAATAGGTCAAATAACTAGCAGTTACTAAATATGTTTTCATGTTTTCCCCTATGAATTTGTTACTGGTTCGTATGTCCAATTAACCCCATCATGTTCGTCTGCGTAAACCCATTCAATGAGTTCTTCGCTGTTGGGTGCTAATTGCTGTTCTATGATTTTTGTTTGTGCCTCTTCTACTGTTTCAGCCTCAACAAAATATTCATAACTTACTGTTTGAAAGATTTGGAATGTTTTCATGTCGTTGCCTCTATGTTTATGTCTACTCTGTCGGATAGTTCGTCAATCATTTGCACTTCCGAAAGATTCCAATCATTAAAAACATAAACAGTTTTTGTAATGTCATCCACTTTTAGAAGTTCATTTATTAACTCTGCTACTGTCATGGTCTAGATCCTTCCTTGTAAAGCTGTAAGGCTTTGTCCATTGGTAGGAAATTAAGAATCACTTCAGCCTTTAGGTTCTTCATTAGTTCATCATTGCCTTTTGCTAGAGTGGCTTTAAAAACAATGGCATCCATGCGCTTGGTTTCCCATACTTGTTTATCCCGCATAAATAGAATCTTTGTCTTCAATGCCTTCTTTAGATCCTTGCCACATAGGTAGTCATCCATTAGTTCACCGAAGATAGTTTCTGCCGATTGCGGGCATTCAAATTCTTTACCCGTCTGCGGATCAATAAAACCTAACTTACGAACTGGCAAAGTTTTAGCGTATTGGTTAATCCTTGTTTCAACTTCGTAGGGGTAAATGTTGTCGCATCCACCCTTCCCGCCATTGTTTACAGTCCCCACCTTCTTGCCGTCTATGTAGATCGTTGCCTCATAGCAGTTAGTCTCTTCACTTGCGAAGTCTGAATACTTGATGTTCTTTAATTCGATTTTCATTCTTGGATCTCCTTCACTTCTTCGTTTTCCTCTTCAACTTCGGGCGGTTCAATGCCGAACATTTCTTTTATTTCGTCAGGAATTCTGTCGTAACTGCTTGCGCTAAATTCGTGGTCTTCACCATCTTTAAACTCTCCCCAAAAACCGATACCACCTTCAAAATAATAGGCTTCGATCTTGAAACCCATTTCCTCTAGTTTGTAGTAAGCATTTACTGGGGGTGACCATGCGGAATCAAAGTAAACATGAAAGCTGTTATCGCTGAGAATGGTCGGCTCGTTGTCGTAGTCTTGGCTTCTGCCGATATCCCACTTAGTTCCCCATTCGGATACACAAAAGTCCCACCATGTTGCGTGTCCGTATTGCTCTACATTGCGCCTTTGCTTTTCTTCCAATTCCTTTTGATCATTACCACCTAAAAAACCTTTGATGGTTTCCTTTAGATCAAATGGCACAGGAATAAATTCATCTAAAAATTTGCCAGTATTCCAAGCATTTATTGCTCGGTCGATCATGGATTTGTCGGGATGGGAAATGGTTAATTCGTTGTTGCACCAGTTTGGCATGATGATTTCTCCTTAAATAGTTGCGGGTTGGTTATAAAAATCAATGGCTTGATATCTGAGTTCTTGCCATGTGTCAAAGTCAAAAAAGACTTTTTCGTGTTGATCTCTAGTGGCTTTCATGGTGGCTCTGCGGGCTTCACTCATTAGGGTTTTGTTGAAGTCTGAAAACGGGGCGAAGGAAAGCATTTCCCCTTCCCGTCTATGCACTTGCGCTGTGGTGACTAGGTTTCCCGAAAATCTTTTACTGGTATAGACAACCAATATCAAATCATCCGTAAGGTCAATATGCGATTCGCAAACCCAGTTGCCATATGCGTTTTTATAAAGTTTCATCATTTCAATATTCCTCTGCGTAATCTTCAAGGGTGGTAACTAATCCATCAAAATCTTCGGATGCACCTAATACAGATGCAAGCGTGTAGACAATGGTTCGGGGGTATTCTTCGCAAAGGGACTCCAAATAGTCCTTGCGATCTCTAAAGCCGTTTGCTATGTATGCGTTCATGGTTCAAACCTTTCTAGGTGTTAGTGGGAAGGGAAATATAACAGGTAGGTTGTGGGCTGTGGTAATGGTTTCCAATTTTATTTTTCTATCGGTTTTTTCCGTCTGATAGCGTATTACTTGGGCGGTTTCGTGCCTCTTTTCTGCCAGTTTCTATCAGTTGGCGGGCTTCGGTTCTATCATCTAGGCTCTCAGCCTCTAACATTGTCCGAAGGGATTGGGCGGGGGTTCTTCCTAGTTCGTAGGAATAACCCGCATTTATGTATTGTGCGGGTGCGTGGTTCATTGTTAGCCTTTCAAATAGGTTAGAAGTTTGCGGGCTTTTGCGTGGATTGGTTCGTTGTGGTGTGCTATGTGTAGTTGAAGTAGTTCTTCAACGATTGCCAGTAGTTCGGGGGCTTTCTCTATCAGTCGTGCGTCTTGTGGGTTGCGTGTGTCTGAATAAACAAGTTCACCGATTGCATGGTTTTTTCTGTCGTTGATTAAAAAAACCTTGTTGCTGATTCCGTTTTCTATTTTCCAAGGGGCGGGGCTGTGCGTGGGAATTAGTAAGTTTTTGGGGTCGGTTGACCATTTTGATAAATGCATTTTTAACCTTTCAAAATAGGGGGCGGGTTGTGTCTTTAGGGGCGGGGCTAGGCGAGTGCGTAAGGGTGAATGCTTGCGCTTCGTCTGCTTGGAAGTGGTCTACATCTGAGCGGGGCATAAATGCCAGTTCGGTAGAGTCCCAATAAAAGCTGTGGGGCTGTAATTTAAATTCTTTTGCTACGGCTAGGGCTTCGGGGGCTGTCTTTTTGTAGTCGCAAAGGGGCGAACCTTGCACAATAATTGTCCACTTTTCATTGCTTCCCGATAGATAAACTTCGGGGTCTTTTTCCAGTTGTAATTTCATGCTATGTTTTCCTGTGAATGAATGATGATGGGGCTAGGGAAACCCGTTACCTTTACCCTGTAAGAATTCGGGGCTGTGCGGGTGATCTGATAGTCTGCGGGCTTGTTTCGGTAACTGCGAAGCATTCGGGCTGTGCGCTGTCGGTCATCTACTGCAACTCTTGCGGGTTCGTTTTCAAAAAAGAATAAAAACTGTGGCTTTGTGCTGTGGGTTTGTCTGCTTAGAGCGGTTTTCCCGCACCTTGGGCAATCATTGGTATTGTTTCCAATTAAGCCCCCAATGTGCGTTATTTCGTGACAATGCGGGCAAATTACATAATCGGTCATGCTGTGAGTTCCTCTTCTGTCAGGGTGTAGGGTATTTGGTTTAGTGTCTGCAAAATTTCGGCTAGTTGCATTTGCTCTTTTTCCACCTTCTGAAGTTTCCAAGTAATTGCATTTCGATAATGCTCGAATTCGTTAAACTCTTCAAACCATGTGTAGAAGCTTTTGTCGGCTTTTTCTTTGCTTGTAAAGCATTCGTCTAGGTCGGGGCGATAAACGACAGTCCCAAAGATATCGAAAAGAACAGCACGAAAGCCCCGTTTTGTGTTGTTGTGGTCTAGGCTCAAAGATTCGATAATCTTAAAAAAAGCCCCGTTACTTACTGGCAAAGCCGAAAGAATGCGGGAATTGAAATAGCGAAGCGTAGAAGGTTCGACATAGTGTGTGCGCCCTTCTAGGTTTTGTTGTGCGTTTACTTTTGGAATAGTCCATTCATTCTTGTAAAGTTTAGGCAAAGCCTCAAAAGTTAAGAGTTCGGATAATGTTTTCATGGTTTAGATTCCTAGTAGTTGAGGGGTTTCTTGGATTACTTCAAAGCCCAAAGATTTAATAATCTTTAAGGCTTGAATTGTCAGCGTGGTAGTTCCCGCAAGTTGTGCCAGTAGTCGGGCTTGATCGCACACGGGGTAGGCTACTGTGTTGCCGTAGACCTGTTTGATTTTGACTGTAATAGTTTTCATGGTTATCCTTTTTGGTGTTTAGTGATTTGCGTGGCAACCCAAAGCAAATAGAGTGCTTTTATGGGGCTGTAATACTCGCGGGCTGCGGTGTATGCGTAAGCTTTCCCGAAGTGGTGCGCGTTGTCTTGAATTTCGAAAATGTTCATGGCGTGGCCTTTCAGTTGGTTAAATCAAAATAGCTGTAATTCCCTTCGGCTTCGCGTAAGCGTGCGGGGCTTAGTGCTTCGGCAATCATGTCGGCGAGCGTTTCCGACATTTCGCCGTTTCCGTCTTCGCTGCCCAAGTAATAGGCGGCGGGCGGTAGTTGGTTGTATTCTGTAAATGTTTTCATGGTTGGCCTTTGGTTAGAGTGTTTTTAATTTGGCGAGCTGCTGCCCGATACCTAAACCCGCGAGCGGCGCGGTTTTGTTTTTGAATGCTGCGGCGGCTGCCGCGTAATGTTTACCCGCGAGAATCACGGCCTCGCGGTCGGCGTATGGTGCGAGCTGCGCGGCGGCGCGGGCTGCCCAAGCTGCGCGGTCGGCTTTGTTCATGCCGCCTAAAAAAGAGTTATAGGGTTCTATTACTTGATCGGGGGTGATCGCGCCGTGTAGAGCTGAGAGAATGATTATTTCAGCATCTGCGCGGCGTGCGGCTTTCATTGCGAGCTTGAAGGCCTGTCCTGTGTAAATGTCGGCGGCTGCGGCTGCGCGGTCAAGCTTCGAAGCTGAGCAAGCGATTAGATAGAGGGGCTTCATTGGAAAATGTCTCCTTGCAGTTCTGCGAAGCTGTCGGCCTTCATTGGGGCTAAACCCAAGGCGGCGCGGGCTGCGGTTTTTTCATGGTTAATTAGGAAAATGCGGCGTTTGTATTCGGC
>JAUKPQ010019294.1:0-11049 GCA_032273045.1 Chloridella minuta
CCATGACGTTGATCTTCCTGCTTGTGGCGTATTCTGGCTTTGCTGTAGCTTCTATTTTTGATTTTGAAACGCGTGGTGCGTATGTGGAACTTTTAGGAAATTGGGGCATGCTCGTGATGAGTTTCTATTTTGGTGGCCGCACGGCTGAGAAGATTGCTGAAAGGGTTAAGAAATGAACTTGACAACACACTTTTCCTTGGAAGAGCTAACCCACACAGACCACCGCGAGTTTGACAATACACCCAATGAACAAGAACTGGAAAACCTTAAGCGACTCGCCGCCTTCCTTGAGGAAGTCAAAACTGTACTGGGCGGAAGACCAATCATGGTTAACTCTGCTTTTCGCAGCAAGCAAGTCAATGATGCTGTTGGTTCTAAAGATACTAGTCAGCATCGCATTGGTTGTGCTGTGGACATCCGAGTACCTCAACTGACGCCAGACGAAGTTGTCAAAACCATCATGGCATCTGGCCTGCCCTATGACCAGTTGATCCGGGAATTTGACCGCTGGACACATGTGAGCATTCCAAACACACCAGATGCTGCCCCAAGAAAACAAGCGCTAATCATCGACAAAACTGGCACTAGAGCTTATGCTTGATGCACCCTCAATTTGATGGGAAAATAAGTCATGCCATTAAAGAAACTTCAGCAAAAAGCCGGTGTAAACAGAGAGAACACTCGGTACACCAATGAGTCGGGATACTACGTTTCCGATAAGGTGCGTTTTCGTCAGGGTACACCCGAAGTTATTGGTGGCTGGCAGCGTCTTTCTTCTGCCACTTTCTTAGGTGTTTGCCGTTCTTTGTGGAACTGGGTGACTCTGGGCGGCCAGAATCTATTAGGTGTTGGTACAAATCTGAAGTTCTACATTGAGAATGGCGGTCTGTATTACGACGTAACACCACTTCGCGTAACTCCTCCTGCCACACTTGGCAACAACCCATTTGCTACGGTTAGTGGATCGACTACCGTCACCGTTACAGACACAGCCACTGGCTACAAGAATGGTGACTTTGTTACCTTTAGTGGCGCTACGACGGTAGCTGGGCTTGATTTAAACGGTGAATATCAAATTACTTTGAGCGGTACAGTTACCACTCAATACACAATTACTGCGGCATCCGCAGCTTCTTCCACCACTACAGGCGGTGGGGCTTCCGTTGTTGCTGCGTACCAGATTAACGTCGGTACAGCTTATGCCATTCCAGTCGTAGGCTGGGGCGCTGGTGCTTGGGGTGCTGGCCCATGGGGTGTTGGCGCTCCGTCTAATGAGCAGATGCGCTTGTGGAGTCAATCTAACTTTGGCGAAGACTTACTGTTTGCACCAATTGGTGGAGAAATCTACGTCTGGAAAGCGGCTGACTTGTTGTCTACACGGGGCAAGGCTATCTCCGGATTGCCCGGTGCTTCTTCCGTCCCAACGGTGCAGAACTTTATCTTAGTGTCTGACGCATCACGCTTTACGTTTGCGTTTGGCTGTAATGACTACGGTAGTTCTATTCAAAATCCCATGTTAATCCGCTGGTCTGACCAAGAAGATTACTTGGAGTGGTTCCCATCTGCAACCAATCAGGCTGGTAGCTTGACGCTGTCCCACGGCTCAAAGATTGTGACAGCCATTCAGTCTCGTCAGGAGATTTTGGTCTTTACTGATACCTCCATCTACTCGTTGCAGTATCAAGGCCCACCAGCCGTCTGGGGTTCCCAGATCATGGGTGACAACATCTCCCTTGCTGGTGAAAACTCCGTGGCTTTGGCTACCGGCGTGGTGTACTGGATGGGTGTGGATAAGTTCTACAAATACGATGGCCGAGTGCAAACCTTGCGTTGTGACTTGCGCCAGTTCATCTACGAAGACATTAACTTAGAACAAGCAGCGCAGATCTTTGCGTCTACCAATGAAGGCTTTAACGAAGTCTGGTTCTTCTATTGCTCTGCGGGTTCTACAGCAATTGACCGCTATGTGATTTACAACTATCTGGAAGATGTTTGGGCTTACGGCACTATGGCGCGTACAGCATGGCTTGATTCTGGCCTGCGTAACTACCCAATGGCTGCTACATACCAAGCAAACAATACCGGAAACATTGTCTACCACGAGTTTGGCACAGACGACAACGCAACCGGAACTACTCTGCCAATCAACGCAATCATTGAGACTGCTGAATTTGACATTGATGATGGTGATCGCTTTGGTTTTGTGTGGCGTATCCTGCCGGATATTACATTCCGTGGGTCAAATACAGAAAACCCACAGGCCACAATGACTCTGATACCAATGCAGAACTCTGGCTCGGGCTATAACGACCCCATCTCTTTGGGCGGAAACTCAGATGCAACAATCACCAGAACATCCGTAGTTCCGATTGAGCAGTTCACTGGTCAGATTTACGTCAGGGTTCGTGGCCGTCAGATGATTCTGAAGTTGGAATCTAATCAGATTGGTTGCACATGGCAGCTAGGTTCCCCCCGTCTGGACATCAAACAAGATGGCCGCAGAGGTAACTCATGAGCTTAGTTGTAACAACGGAATTTGAGATACAGCGGGTTGAGCCGCCTGCTTTGCCGTTGGCTACTGACGAATACAGCAGGGCATATCAAGATCAACTAAACAACGTTTTGCGGCTGTATTTCAATCGTATCCAGAACATCTTAAATCAGTTAAATACAAACGGTATTCAGCCTCCGCTAACTAATTACACAGTGGCTGCATTACCATTTGCGTCCGTAGCCGGTAAGGGCGCTAGAGCTTTTGTAACGGATGCTCTGGCTCCAGTGTTTGGATCTACTGTAGTGACTGGCGGTACGGTTGCTGTCCCCGTATATTCTGATGGCACAAACTGGAAGGTTGGATAATGCGCCCATTACCAAGAGAAGATTTCTACAATATGGATTACGAAGATGGTGGCTTCGGGATGGATCCTGTCGAGCAGAACCAAGGCTTAGCTAATTTTATTGCGTCTCCACAACCTGTACAGCAAGCTGCTCAAGAACCAGCTGCTCAACCTACACCACAACCAGCAGCTGCTCAACCTACACCACAACCAGCACCGCAACCTGACCCCGTTGCTCAGTTATTGCAACAACCCGCAGAACAAAAGCCTGATTACATTAGCGCACTTTCAAAGCAAATTCTTGGCCAAAACCTGACGGGTAAATGGTCTGGTGAGGGTTATGGATCAGCAGAAAAGAACGCCGCTGACATGGCTAAGATTTTGTCTGGCATCGGTGTTAATGACATTAAAGACTTTGGCAAGATTCCGCAGTATGCAACTCAGCAGACTTATCAAGGTCAGCCGGTAGGCACTGATGAAAATGGAAATCCGTACATTACTGTTCCCGGTGGTGGAACTGATGACTACGGCAACCAAGAAATGGTGCGTCAAAACATTGACGACCCAAGCCAAATTAAGACAGAGCAGATCCAGACAGGGACTGCGTATGGCAATAAGAAGACCGGACAAATAGTTCCCAATACATATAGCGAACGCCAGACAGGAAATTTCTGGGGCGGTACGTTTGAAGGTAAAGGCAACACCGGCTATGGCGTGCAGTTTGACGAGCAGGGTAATCCCTACTTCTACACACAGGGGGCATCTAGTTCTGACATTGGCAAAATTGCTCCGCTGTTGGCGATTGCTTCGTTTGTTCCCGGCCTGCAACCTTTTGCCGCAGGTTTAAACGCTTTAATTGCCGCCAAATCGGGTAACGCTCTTGGCGCTATTGCTGGTATGGCTGGACTTGGTGGTTTCTCAGACGTAGCTAATGCGGCAAATTTTGCCAACGCAGCTCAAAATAAAGACATCCTTGGGATGATTGGATCTGGTGCTGGCCTTAGCGGTGTAGGTGACATCGGCGGTATAAACATCAAAGACATTACTAAAGGTATCAGCACAGCTAAAGCATTGCAAAGTGGTGACCCTACTGCGCTCCTGCGTGCAGCTAGTGGTTATATGGGCGGCTCTGGCGATGGCCCAAACAGTGATGACTTTATTCAAGGCTACTTCCAGCCGGGCGGCGAAGGCTACATCCCACCATCTGGAGGCGGCGATGAAAACGTATTTGATCCAACTTACGGCGGGACAATGCCAACAGGTGACGAATACACCGGCAGCTTTGACGATTATCTTGGGAATCCCACGGGTGACGAATACACCGGTAGCTTTGACGATTATCTTGGCAACCCAAATGAGGATTACACAGGTAGCTTTGATGACTACCTTGGGAATCCTACGGGTGACGAAGAACTGCCTATGCCAAGTGTCGATGATGATTTTGTGCCAACCGACGACATAGAAGAGCCTGATACGGGCGAGCCAACCAGCAAAAGCGGTGGATCTAAAGGTGGAACCAAAGGCGGCACTAAACCAACAGGTAAAGCCGCAACTGCCGTAGCTAAAGCATTGACGGGCGGCAAGTCAGCAGCAAGTACTGCAGCCGCAGCTGCCGCAGCAGCAGCCGCTCAACAACAAGCCCAACAACTAGCGCAGTATCAATCTCAACAAAATGCTCTGATGGAAATGGCTAGTGGTAAGAATGATGTTGCTCATATAAAATCTTACAAAGAGCTTTTTGGAGAAGATCTGTTTGGAGATGGTTATGTTCCGCCATCCGCCCGTGATGCAAGTGATGGGTCTGGATATGTTCCTGAACCGAGTGCGCAGGGCGAGGATCAAATGGAAGAGTTTTTTAAAGGTGGAGATGTAACAGACATCAATACTTTGTTACAAATTTTGAGGGGTTAATATGACTACTACAGTTGATGAGTTGGGCAGAATTGTTGAAGAACCAAGTTATTCTTTTGACCCTTATTCTGGCAATCAGCCTTATTACGGAGGAACCGTTCCAAGCGGGGTAGACAAAACATTTGATCCGTATTCTGGCGACCAACCATACAACGGTGGTACATATAAACCCGGCGGCGCAGGAACTATAGGTGCGGGTAGTGGCATTACTTCTGGTATTACCAGTGCTATCAATGATCTCTTTGGAAGCAATCTATCAGGCGAAGATTTGGCAAAACGTTTTGCGACCGTTGGTGGTGGTTTGGCAGGTGCAATGGGTGCGTTTAATCCAAAAGTAAATAAATCTGGATATCAAGGTAGCATCCCTAAATACACCGCAACCCGCAACATGGTAACTGCTCCTCCTGCTGGTAGCCGTCCCGGTGCTGGTGGCGTTAACTATGGTGGCGACGTTACTTACACACCTAGAGCTGGCGCAACTCCTAGCTCTCCAAGTGGCGGCTCTTCCGGTGGTGGCGGCAGTTCTGCTTTAGGAAACATTGCTAAAGTAGCCGGTAGTGCTGGTTTGGCTGCATTGCTTGGTAACTATCTAAGCAAATCTGGCGGTGGGGCTAATGTGGCTTCTATCCTTAAAGGTATTACCGGTGGTTCTGGTAATCAACCGTATAAACCCTCCATGCCAACCTTGTCACCAACGGAAGATGAGGGAAATGTTACTAATCCAGTTTCACCCCCATTTAACTGGGACGAAGATATGGGCACAATAGGCCCAAAGCTTCCAGAATTTAACTGGGATGAAGATATGGGCGCTGATTACACGCAGCCAAGCGGTAACTATGAGTGGTATGACTACGCGAAGGGCGGTGTTGCTGGGGTAGATAACCCTCGTTATTTACAAGGGGAGACTGATGGTATGGCCGATAAAATACCTGCACGCATTGGCCATAGCCAGCCTGCCGCGCTTAGCCATGGTGAGTTTGTTGTTCCTGCGGATGTCGTGTCTCATTTGGGTAATGGCAACTCTGATGCCGGGGCTAAGAAGCTTTATCAAATGATGGATAAGATTCGTGAAGCTCGTACAGGCACAACCAAGCAAGGTAAAAAAATCAATCCTGATAAGTTTATGCCCGGTGGTTTGGCTTCTGCTTATGCTAAAGGCGGTAAAGTTATGAAGTTTGCTGGCCCAACAGGAAGCGCAGTTCCTGCTGGCTTGACTGGCACAGACCAAGCACCCGCAAGCTGGGCTGGTGAATACATTACTGATATGTTAGGTAAGGGTCAGGCTTTGTCTGAAGCTCCATACCAACAGTACGGTGGCCCTTTAACTGCTGGCGCATCTAACTTGCAACAACAAGCATTTAATACCGCTGGTAATTTGTCAGTTCCCGGAAGTGTCGGAGCTGCTGCTCAGACTGCTGGCGATATTGCTAATAAAGCTCAGAACACAAGTTACAACCCAACGCAGTTTGATAGTCAGTTTAAAGCGCCAGAATTGTCTGCTGCCACCCAGTTTACAAATCAGTTTAAAGCACCTGACGCCTACCAAAACACCACGTTTAAATCAGGCACTTTTGGTCAAGACCAAGCACAGCAGTACATGAATCCGTACTTGCAGTCTTCTTTGAATCCTCAGTTAGAAGAAGCCCGTCGTCAGTCAAACATCAGTGAGCAAGCTAACAAAGCTGCGATGACTAAGGCTGGTGCATTTGGTGGTGGCCGTGGCGCTATCTTGACCGCAGAGAACCAACGCAATCTTGGCACTAACTTGGCCGGTATTACTGGTAAAGGTTACGACACTGCATACCAAAATGCTATGTCTCAGTTCAATGCTGACCAAGCGCGTAACTTGCAAGCTCAACAAGCTTCTGAGCAATCTAAGCAGTTTGGTGCTTCTCAAGGCATGACAGCTGCTGACATGATGGCTAAGTACGGCATGTCTGCACAGCAAGCTCAAGAAGCTGCACGTCAGTTTAACCAAGGTCAGGCAATGACCGGCGCTCAGTCTGCCGCTCAATATGGTCAGGCTGCAAACCAAGCGTCCGAGCAATCTCGTCAGTTTGGTGCTGACTTGGGACTCAAAGGTCTTCAGACTGGTCTTCAAGCAGCTCAGACTCAAGGCAACTTGGGTATTTCTGGTGGTCAATTGGGCTTGGCTCAGTTGCAAGAACAAGCCGCTCTGGGTGGACAACAACGCGGTATCGAGGCAGAAGGTATTGCCGCAGATAAAGCTGCGTTTGAACAGGCTCGTGACAATCCATATAAGATGGTTCAGTTCCAGCAGTCTTTGCTCAATGGTTTGCCAATTACTGCTCAGAACTACAACTATCAACAGCCAGACTGGCTTACCAACGCAGCTGGCGGTGCAACCACCGTAAACAAATTGCTTGACACATTAGGTCTTGGATCTAGTGGAGGAGCTGCATCCCCAAAGAAATGACCCCATCTGGATCTGATTCGGGTGGGGGGGTGGGTTTAGGTTTGGGTTTGGCTGGTGGCTTGGCTGCGGCGGCAGCGGCTCGTCCTGCTGCGCCTGAGCCTATGTACACGCCCAAGCAAGAGCCTTCTTATGCGTATAACCCACCTCCTCCTGAGCCAGCACCTCCGCCTCCTCCTCCTCCGCCGCCGCCCCCTCCTCCAGCGTCTGCGCCGGTTCCTGCGCCTCCGCCCATCACTGAGCCAACACCTCAGCCAGCGCCGGTGTTTACACCACCGCAGCCTCCACAGAATTTTAGTAGTAGACCCGGTGAGCCTGATAGTTTGTTCCGCGAACAGAATTTGTTTGACCAAGACATGGGTGAGCCTTTGAGGCCAGCTTCTCAAGCGCCATATCAACAATCGGGGTATGGGTTGTCTGATTACTTGGGGTATGCAAATCAACCGGCAGCTCAGCCTGCGCAACCATTAGCGCAATACGCTCAAGGGTTTGGTGCTGCACCAGAAGAACAACCGTATCAAGAAGATCAGCCAAATCAACCGGAACCAGCTCCGCAACCAAATGGTGGCATAGCATCTCTACAAAATAATTACAGCCCGTATTATGGTGGTCTTGGCGACAATTTTGAAGAGTTGTCAGACTGGATGCAATATCAATAAAATGAGCAAAGTTAGCAAAAGGAAATATCATGGGTATTGATCAACTTGTAAATGCATATAAAGGCAACCCAGCGCCTTTGCAAGCAAAGGTACAGCAGGCCCAACAAGGCCAGCCTCCCGGAGCTATTCCTCCAGATTTGGAAGAAGCGATTGCGCTTCAGAAGATCACTGAACTGCGAAACAGTGCGCAGTCTCAGCAAGCCATGCAAGCTGGCGGGGCACAGCCATCTGTTGTAGAGAAACTGCGTCAGATGCTAGGAGCTGAACAGCGCCAGCAAGCTCAGCCTCCACAGATGCCTCAGCAAATGCCACAAGGCCCACAAGGCATGCCACCACAAGCTCCTCAAGGTGCACCTCAAGGTTTAGATGCCTTACCAACTAATGTAGGCCAACAATACGCAGATGGCGGGATCATTGGTCATACTCGCCATTTTTACGAAGGTGACCAAGTTGTTGACCCAATGGGTAATCTTATTCAATCAAGTGGCGGCTCAAGTGATGACCGCACAATTCTTGAAAGACTTGGCGTTTTCAATCCTGAAAATCGTCGCGCCAATGAAAGAGCAGAACGTCTACAACGTGAGCGTGAAGCATTGGGTTTAAACCCCGGAGAGGTAGAGCGTGGTCGCTTGCCAGATCCTCGCTCGGCGGCAAATAGATTCCCAAGTGCACAGGCTCAGTTGGATGAAACTGCCGCCATGATTGCTTCACAAAGCAAGCCTAGCGCAAGCACAACAGCTGGCACAGGCGGTGGCGGTGGAGGCAAGTCTACTAATGCTTCCATCATTGATGATTTGGTTAAGCAAGGCATTATCCAAAAACCCGGAAACGATGCGGCTTACAAAAAACTAGCCAACATCATGGGTATGGATGCAGATACCGAAGAAGCAAAAGCAATTAACAAGTTTAAACAACAAGTTGGTGACAAAGATTTATCCATCTACGACGAGATGGCAGCCGAGCTTAAAGCCCGCAAAGAACGTTTAAACGCTCCAGCAAAAGGTTTTGACTCAATGATGGAATATTTGGGTCAAATTGCTCAGGGTGGCGGTGGACGTAACTGGATGGAGGCTGGTGCTAAGGGTGCTGCAAACATGACTGCTTTGCAAAGAGATCGTCAAGCCCAGCAAGATGCTTTGGTTGACAAAATCCTTGATCTTGGCGCTAAGAAGAAAGAAGCTGAGTACGGCCAGAAAGAGAAAATGTATGAGATTGGCCAAGCACGCTACAAAGATGTGTTTAAGAACACATTTGATGCGGCTAAAGATGTCAATAAGTCTGATGATGAAGCACGCAAGTTGGCTACCGAAGCTGTGATGAAACAGAAGGAATTGGATAACCGACTCCAGACTGCACGTATGGGTATGCATGACAACTTGATGAGCCGTGCGCAGGCATTGATGGCTGTAGATAAGACATTAACTCTTGAAAAGGCAATGGAAAAAGCCGCTATGTTGGCCGGATCAAGTGCTCAATCTATTGCAGAAATGAGAGCCTCTTCAAATGCAGACGCTACAAGAGCAAAAATCCGCGAAAAATATAGCTGGATTGCTACATTGCCTGAAAATGATCCTACTAGAAAGATGATGGAGGCTGAACTTAACAAAGCTCTTGCGCAAGTGGGTACTGGGTTGCCAAATGCCTTACCCTCTTCCACAACAGTACCCCAAGGTGTTACAGTTACGCAGGTCAAATAATTTTTAGTAGGTGACACATGCCTCAGTACGATATTGCAGTGCCGGGTAAGGGGACGTTTCGCGTAGACTCCCCAACCCCTTTAACAGACGAGCAAGCATGGCAAGCCGTACAAAATCAGGTAAATGCTCCACCTCCAGAGAAAGCAGGGTTTTCTCTTAAAGATTTAGCACTTTCTCTTGGTCAAGGCGTGGGTGGTGGCGCTCAAGCCATGACCGACATTGTTGGTGCAAACAATGCAGTTTCCAAAGGATTGAGCGGTCTTCAACAAGCCGCTGGAGAAACAATGACGCCTGAGCGTCAGGCTGAAATCCGTCGTCGTCAAGAAATTAAAAAGAAAGCTGAAGGCAACACATGGGAAGAAGTTAAAGCTACCCTTGGTGGATTTGCTGAAGCGCCATTGCAAACCCTTGCTCAAGGTGTTGGCTCAATGGCCCCAATGATCGCGGCAACTGCGTTGGTTCCGGAAGCGGTTATTCCTGCCGTCATAGCTCGTCTAACAGCCTTTGGCGTAGCCCCCGCAGTTGCTAAAACTGTTGCCTCATCTTTGCCTGCTTCTACAGTTGGTGCAATTATGGGTGTTGGTGGGCAAAAAGGCCAAGATTATGAGACTGTTAAACGTGAATTAAAGGAGCGTAATGTTCCAGAAGAGGAAGCTGAACGCTTAGCCCAGAAAGCCGCAGAATATTCTTTTACCAATGCCCCTCGTCAAATTGCTGGCGGTGCTGCTGGTGCGCTTGAGGGCGCACTTGGTGTTGAAAGTTTGATTGGCCGTGCTGGTAAAAAATTACCCAAGACAGAAGGCCCGCCAAAAAACATGCCAGAGCCAACATGGTCTCAGGCTATTGGCAAAAACGTATTGGAAGAGGCTGCACCAGAAGCTATTCAATCTGCGGTTGGTACAGCTGGTACAAACGTGGCCCTTACTCAAGCCGGTGTACCTACAGACATAAGTCAAGGCGTATTAGCCGGTGCTCTGCATGATGCATTAGTTGGTGGAATATTGGGCGCAGGAGCATCTCCATTGAAGATGAAGGAGATGCGTCAAGAGTATGTAAGCAATGAAATAGAAGCGCAGAAAGAATATCAAAAGCAACAGCGTGAAGCAATTGCTGCTGCAAAGAAGAAGTTAGATGAACAGTTAGAGATGACCAAGAACCCAATTGGTTCTTTTACTGTTGATGAACTTGGCCCTGAGTTAGCTAAAACTATTGAGCAACATCGTATTGATACAGGTAAGCCAGCACTAACTTCCTATGCTTTAGATGATGTTATTGATGCTTTGCCCGGTGTTGATAAGGCCAAAGAGAATGACATTTTAAGCACGCTAATTGGAACTAAAACCGGCCATGCTGGTGAGGTTTACACGCCTACACAAGTCATTGAGGCTGCACAGGCCAAGAACGTTGATAGTTCTGCACCAAGCTTTGCTGACTTCTTATCTAGGACAACTGGCATCAGTGATCCTATGCAGATGTCCCAGCAGCAGATCCATGCTGCAATCACAAGTTTA
>JAUKPQ010019304.1:0-11048 GCA_032273045.1 Chloridella minuta
AAATGTTTTGACAACTGTGAAATCATGTGCAAGAATAACATAGTATTAAAGAGGTCCCATGCAACGCCTAGCTGATTTGAAAACTGAAGTTTTGCCATTTAATGGGCTTGAGCTTCATATGACCAAACAAGACTTTTGGAGCAGCAAGCTACGTTTGCAAAATGACAACTGGTTGTTTCGCAAATGGTGGCCTGTATGGCAAGAACTGGGCCTCCACGGTCCAGGTCATTTGCTAGATATAGGTGCAAACTATGGTGTAGCCAGTTGGGAGTTTTTATCTCAAGGGTTTGTTACTTCCACAGAAATGTTTGAACCCATACAAGAAAACTGTGAATCTATTACTAGGACATATCATGCAACTGAGGTTGCATGGAAGTTGCATAACACTGCTGTGGGTGAAACTTCAGGTGTTGTGGAGTTTGCATGGAATAAAACACAAACAGGCACCAGCCATGTTGTCCAACAGGGACAAGGTAATCGCCAAGTGCCTATTGTGAACCTTGACAGTTTGACACTGGAACCTGTTAAACTTATGAAAATTGACGTGGAAGGTCATGAACTGGCAGTATTGCAAGGGGCCACGCAGCTTCTTGAGCGTGATCAACCTTGGATATTTTTTGAGTGCAATCACAAAACGCCTGATGAACTTGCACGCAGTCATGATGTAATACAGTGGTTGACAGAACATGGTTACACATGTATCAGTGCCAGCCAACATGTGATATCACACAAGCAACATGTGCAAATCAGTAACTTGGCTAGTGATGTAATTTTGTCACGAGTAAACGACCTGCTGGCTGTGCCCACCTGGCGTGCACACAACCACAACTTCCGAAACATAAACTTGAATCAAATATGGCAACAACAGTTAGACCGCATGTCGGGAACAATAACATGGCAAGATAATGTTCCATGGGCTCCAGCACCAGCGGCCAAAGTCTTTGACTTATTGCCTCATGTTCAAGATGGTCAACGGTATCAACCGGCAAAAAGTAATAGAGTTTATCAACTACTGGACAATCAAGTGCTGGTTACAGAAAAGTTTTTCCTAGAGTTTCCGCGTCCTCACTCTGTTACATCAAGTTTATTCTTTTAGCCACAAATAGCCTCGTAAAATACTAAATACTGGGTATTTTTACGAGGCCCTTATGCTCATATCTGAAATTTTATATAGTCCACTGCCTTATTTGATGGAAGGCGGCAATGTAAGCAGCAAAAGTCCTGGTTGGAAAGGTGCGCAAGATCAAGCGGCAGAAGAAATTGATCTCAAACTGCATAATAGAGATTTCATGGTCAAACAACTGAGAAAGTTGTTTGCTGCTCAAAATAAAAGCTTTCGCGAAGCCACAGGCAAGTATATTTGGGCACCAAGTTTGCTGACAAGTGGAGACATGTTTAGTGGAAGCAGTGTGCATTTTTTCAATATCAAAAAAATTAACACTGAAGATTTCCTAAACAAACTGAAAAAAACCAAAGTTGGTGATATTGATACCCAAGTTGATCAAAATCTCGGTGAGGATTTGGCCACTTGGTTGGAAAGCATTATTGGGCAAAAAGTTGGAAACGGTGTGCTTTTGGGATTCAACAGTTCCTTAAGCAGTATTTGGTTGTTAGATGATCCTGTTGTGCGTGTGCAGGTGGACTACGAGCTGGGTCCATATGATGCCAAAACTAAAAGACCCACTGAATGGTTTGCTTACAGTCACAGCAGCCATTATGACGACATGGAAGTAGGCATTAAAGGTGTATTCCACAAGTATATAAATCGCGCCCTAGTTCAAGCACATCAAACCAAAAAGTATGTTGCAAAAGTTCAAAAACGTGGCGTTAAAATAAGTGATGAGCCTGTTCAAGACAGCAACTATAGTTTTGCTGTGACCAGTGCGCAAGGTGGTGGCCTTAGTTTGAAATACCGTCCTTACCTTGATCCTCAAACAGGTGAGCCTGCCACCAAGAAGAATATTCCCATAATGCAATATATTGAAACAGCAGATAGACATTATGTGCAAAACCTTGATCAGCAGTTTGAACTGATGTTTGGACATAAACGTACAGAAGCTGATAGAAAACTGCAAGGTAGTTTTGTTGGCACAATTCAACTTATGAACAAGTATCTAAAACCCGAACAAAACCGTGCTGTAGTCGAAGCGTTTTATGATATTTTGTTTGGTGCTGGGGCACAGATGATCACAAAAGACGATCCGCAACGTGACCGCGATACCAAGTTCGCTGCTATTGACATCATGCTTTTGGGAACCAAAGATCACAAACCACTTAAAGTGCCAAACTCAACTCAACTGCGTCAGCAAGCTGTAAACATGGCAATAGATTACGAAAGCAAGTTTCGTAGCAGACAAAAAGAAAAAGGCATAATACAAGAAGCTCAAGATACACCTAGTTTTGCTAGAAAAGGTGTTCAACACATTTACAGTAGACTACCTGACGGTCGCGCCAGCAGCATGGAGATGAAGGATGCAGATTTTATTAAACTTTGTAAGGAAATAGCTCAGCTTGGTGGCAACTTGGATGATGTTCCCATCAACTTGAAAGTTGACGGTGCTGGCATACGCTTTGGTCGAGATCAAAAAGGCCAACCATTTTTTATGACCAGCAGAGTAGATCGGCCAATATATGCCCAGGACCAAGGCTTTTTCTCTAGATATGCAAAAGAACAAGGTCAAAATGAAGAACAACAAGCTCGAGCACGCAACTACGATCAAGCTTTGAAAATCATTACTGGCAGTGACTTTATCAAGAAGGTTCCAGTTAACACATTGGTCCAAGCGGAAATGCTATACAGACCCATGGCCCAGCAAACTGAGGACGGTTTAAAGTTTGTTAATATCAGTTACGATCCCAAGGAACTTGGTAAGGTTATGACCTTGGTGCCATTTGCTTTTAAAAAGTTTAGCACAGGCACTGAACTACCTGAACAGCAGTCAGCAGAAATCAAAAAACAGCTGACAGACGCCAGCACAAGTGATGTAAAAATAATCAACAACCAACTGGAACATTTGGGATTGGATGTTCGGAAAATAGTTGAACCTGTTGCTGACCTTGATCCCAAAAATCGTGTTGCAAACAAAGACAAACTTGATGCTGCTAGAGAAAACCTCAGTCAAACAATTTTGACCAGTCCCAAACTAAGAGGTAAAAATGTTCTTGGCAATACCATGGAAGGCATTATTGTCAACATGCCCAGTGGACAAGTGTTTAAAGTAACATCACCTCAAATGAAACAAGCCATGGCTGCCAAGACACCACCTGCTGTGAAAGGCAAGGCAAAAACTGCTGTAGTAGCTATTGGAAGTTTTGTGGGTCACAAAGGTCATCAAGAGCTGTGGAGACTTACAAAAGAACAAGCACAAAAACTTCAAGCTGATCCTTATTTGTTCATAGGCAATGCAGTGGGAGTTGATGATCCCATACCACCTTCAGTTAAAACACAAACATGGCACAAGCTAGATCCTGAATATGCCGGAAATATCAGTGCTGTTCAACAAGGAGGATCACTTATGCAAAAGATCAAGCATGAGTTGGTCAATCCACGTCCGGGACATGCTCCTCGTTATGATAACGTTGTTATAATGGTTGGTGAAGATCAAAAAGACATGCCCTTGGCACAAGCTATAATGAAATCTGTGAATAAGTTTCCTGGATATGAACATGTCAAAGTCTCTCTTAATCCCACGCCGCGAACAACTGGCATGAGTTTTACCAAACTAAGAAACATCCTTAAAGATCCTCAAGCAAGTGACAAACAACAATATCACTTGTGGAGTCAAGGTTTCGATGAAACCACCCTGGGGCAAGATTGGATCAAGTATCTCATGGACATAACTCGCAAGGGCATGGGTGTTAGCCACAAACCACAACGGGATGAAAGTCGTTCTATCTTTCAAGAAGTCACAATGAAAGCAGGTCAGTAAATGCGACACCATGAATTTATTCAACCACTTTGGGAAGCAAAAGGTTTATTTGGTCGCAAGCCCGGCGATGTTTTTACTGATGATAACAATCAATCAGCTCGCTTTACCAAAATAACCATGTATCCTGATAAGGATAGTTTTCCAGATATTGACCAATGTGATCAAGCCAAGCTGCAAATAGAAAAACAAACTGGGCAAAAAATCCTATGGGTTAATGCTCGTAACAAAAGTTATCTAGCATTTGCCATAGCAGAACTGGTTTTAGATAATGGTGAACCCATGCTTTGGGGTCGTCACTATCAAAGCGTTCCCAAAAACCTAATAGGCAGTTGGGGTAATAATGAAACTCCCGGCACTTGGCATTTGCAAACTCGCAGTGCCAAGAAAATGAAAACTGGACTAACACCTCAAGATTTGATAGGTAGTGAACAGGCGTTTGCAAACACTGCACAACTATTAGATTGGATTGAAAGTCGCGGCGCTAGTGAAGAAATCATGGCGGGACTACGTCAGCTAGCTCAAGGTCAAATGCCGGTATTTGAGAATCAAGCAGAAAATCTTGAAGCTATTAGAGATTATCTTGGTGAAATCATGCAGCCTATTGCCCTTTGGCAGGGCATGATAGGCGGCGATGCTGACTTGGCCCGACGTGAAGTGCTACGAGCACCTTGGAAGTCATGTCAAGTTCAATGGCCTCAGGGAAAAAACAACAACTTGGTAGACAGCAACTTTGTGAGTAAAAAAGGTGCAGTTCTGGGAATCAGCAGCAAAGGTGCCAGCGGAGCCAATGCAAGCAGTGCAAATATTTGGTCAGCTATTGTGAAAGCCCAGCAAAACAATCGCAGTGATTTGCTAGAAGAACATGCTGACATGATTGATATCATGCAAGTTATTAATGACAACTCTGCAGAAGAAGGACCCCTGAAGTTGGCTTTGCGTTTTGAACTAATAACAACCAAACTAGCAAATGAAATTCGCTCAGTGGTGCAAAAAGACACAACTGATCCCAGCAAGCTATCTAAAGCAGCACAAGCTTTGTTTAATGAATATGGTAGTAAACAAGATGTACCAGGATTCAAAGTAGGTTATGTTTTGATTGCCAATGTGGCCAAAAATGTAAGTAAACATATCAATCTGATTCCATCGTTTGGTGAAGGCTGCTTGGCATTTTTAAACCAAGCTAGTATTTTGCAAGTTTATACACAAGCTCGTGTTCAAGGTAATAATGTTGCTGTAACTGGATTTTCTGCCATATATCCACCAGAATATAATGGCACAGTATATCTTGATGCAGGCAAAAGCTATTTCAGCAGCAGAATATCAGGTAAAATCAGTTTCAAATACAAGCCATTCAAATCTTCATAAATATTTGAAACTAGGAGTAGGCAATGGCAAAACTGAGTTTATGGCGCGGATTAGGCACCAAAACTCTTGACTACAAGTTTACTGACAAAATAATAGCTCAACAGTACCAAGTTGGTGGAGTGGAGTTTTATTTACATAAGTATCTGGGTCCCAACCCCAATGTTGCGGTTACAGACACCACTGTGAACCTAGATTTCACTGGTTCAGATGCCAGTAATCTTACCATTCAAGACGTGCTAAACATGGAAATACGAGATCGTAGTTACGATCCTGACGTTTACAGTATTCGAGGGCATTATGTTGTTAGTGATCAAGAATTTGATTTAAGACAGTTTGGCTTGTTTCTCAGCAACGAAACACTTTTTATTACCTTTCACATGAACACCATGGTTGATTTGGTGGGACGCCGTATCACAGCTGGTGATGTTTTAGAGATCTTGAATCAACGTGATGATTTAGTAGAAGGCAGTGTTGCAGCCATAAGCAAATATTATGTTGTAGAAGAAGGCACTCGCCCAGCAGAAGGTTATGCACCCAGCTGGTGGCCACATCTTTGGCGCATCAAGTGCAATCCCATGAAAGACACACAAGAGTTCAAAGATATATTAGATAAACCGCTTTTGGATAGCTTGGGCAACCCTGTGTTGGATAACAGTGGGAACACTCTCACTGTGGGAGATGTGGTAAGCACACGTACAGCTGAGCTGGAAATAAATGACGCCATTTTGGAACTTGCTGAACAAAAAGTGCCGTTCCGTAATGTTCAAGGAGCACAGTTTTATGTTTTACAAGGCGATTTAGACAAACCAGTTACTATTTGGGCTGGAGATGGTATTCCTCCCAACCAAAGCAAGCCTGTTGCCAGTGGAACTAGTTGGCCTGCAACTCCGCACGACGGTGATTATTTCCTTAGAACCGACTGGAGTCCAGCTATTTTGTTTACCTGGCAAGCAAATCGCTGGCGTAGGACAGAAGCCAACTGGCGTGCACCTTGGTTGCCAGCAAACCGCTTGCTAGCAACATTCATCAACAACGACAATATAACTAATTTGCAGGATGGTACAACTATTACACAAAAGCAGCCGCTTAACGAAGTTATCCCTCCTAAACTTGATCCAGACATTATATAAAAAAGGACCATGGAATGATTACAAAAGAACAACTACAACAATGCTTTCCCAAAACTTCAATGGAAACTTGGTATGAACCTTTTGTGCAAGCAGCAACTCGTTGGGAAATAAACACTCCACATCGTATTGCAGCATTTCTAGCACAAACTGGTCATGAAAGTGCTGATTGGAAAATACTAGAAGAAAACCTCAACTACAGCGGTGAACGTCTACGTGTGGTATTTCCAAAATATTTTTCAAGTGATGCACAAGCACAACAGTATCATCGTCAACCAGAAAAAATAGCTAACAGAGTTTATGGCGGACGCATGGGTAATGGTCCAGAAGAATCAGGAGAAGGGTTTAGATTTCGCGGACGTGGATTAATTCAGCTCACAGGCAAAAGCAACTATACTCGTTGCAGTCAAACAGTGTTTAGTGACGAAAGTCTGCTAGATGATCCTGACTTCCTTGTTACTCCCGACGGTGCCCTAGCCAGTGCTTGTTGGTTTTGGACAGCAAACAACTGCAATCCAGTAGCTGATCAACAAGATCATGCGAAACTGACCAAAATCATCAATGGTGGCACACATGGGTTAGATGATAGAATAGCTCGTTACAATCGTTATTTGGCAATAATTTCATAAAAGCATGGATCATTTTTACAGCGGACAACTACGCAACTATCGAATGCAGATTATTCGTGCATTTAGCAACTTCTCTGTGAAATATGGAGACGGCACGTTGCGTCGTGTCCCCTGTAGATATGGCGATCCCAGCCGCATAGCTGAAAATGTTGTGCGCGGCGGCAGTGAAAACAAGCTACTCAGTTGCCCTTTTATAACAGTGTTCATACGTGACATTGCCATGAATAACACTCGCCGCCAAGATCCCACTTTGGTAGACACTGTGCAAGTTAACGAACGAAACTACAACACTGAAACACAACGATACGGTAATGATGTAGGCAATAGATATACTGTTCAACGTTACATGCCAGTGCCTTATGATTTGACAGTTCAAGTGGATATTTGGACCAATAACTTGGACAGCAAAGAGCAGCTTGCTGAACAGATTTTGGTGCTATACAACCCCAGCATTGATATTCAAACCAGTGTTAATCCTCTAGACTGGAGTTGGTTGAGTGTTCTTGAAATGCAAGAAAGCATTACTTGGACTAGTAGAAGTATTCCGCAAGGCACAGATAATCCCATTGACGTTATGACATTGAATTTTCGTGTGCCTATTTGGATCAATCCTCCTGCCAAAGTCAAAAGACAAAGCCTTATTCAAGAAATCATTACCAATATTATTGATCCTGCAACTCCCATCTCTGACATGGAATGGACCACCGAAGAGTTTCTAGCTAGAATGTGGACTACACCCGGCAACAGCGGCATAGTGGTTGTTCAGGAAAACGGTTTAACTAAAATTAAACTTGCCAATAGTGCCGGAGTTACTACTGACACAGATCAAAATCCCACAGTGGTTTGGAGTTGGGCTGATCCAGTTGTAGATCCTGGCAGTCAGTTTACATGGAACAGCAACACCTACACAATAAGCTCTAGCACAAACGTTGCTGCAATGGTTAGTGAAATACGCAGCCAACTTCCCAATGATACTTACAACTGTCTGCTATTCAATCAAAATCAAATACAGTTTATTAGCACTAATGTTTTAGACCAAACTTTCACAGAAATAACACCCGGCATCTTGAATGGCTTGGGTTTGCCAACTACCTACGCAGGTGGAACTCTAGCTTGGTGGAGATTTTTCAAACCTTTCGGAGATTTTCGCAGTTATGATCAATGGGCAACACAAGGCAGCAAGCTCAAAATACGCTTGACAGAAAATCCTGATAAAACTGAGCCGGCTATAGAAGGCTACATGGATTTTGATCCACAAGATCAAAACAAAATTATCTGGCGCTTGGATGATTCCACATTACCCGGAACAGAAATCACAACTATTAATGCAGTGGTTAACCCTCAGCTTTCTGGTCCTAACTCCGGATTGCCTCCTGCACAGACAGGACAACGATACTTGTTAACGGATGACATGCCCGAGACTAATATTGCCTGGATGGGAAATTTGGCCGCTGTGACAAACAGTATTGTGGAATATGATGGCAGCAGCTGGTTTGTGGACTTTGATCCTGCTGCAAATACCACAACTAACTTTTGGGTGTATAGTCAAATGACAGGTAGATATCTCCAATGGAAAAATGAAAACTGGAGCAATCTTGTGAATGGCCTATATAGACCGGGCCAGTGGTATCTCAGTATATAACTGCTAAATATTCCAGGAGACCAACATGACCACTAGTACCTTGCGAGTCAACTTGATTAATGAAGTTAAAAGAATGCTAGGCGGAAGCATGATTGACCGTGAGTTGGAAGCTGAAGATTACGAGCTTGCAGCTACCTTGGCTTTCGAGCGTTATAACTTGCGTAGCGGAAATGCTCAAGAAGAAGCTTATATGTTTTTGGAGTTAGTGAACGAAGAGGGCGTTTACTATCTACCGCAAGAAATCATAAGTGTGCGACAGATATTTCGACGTGGCTTGGGTGAAACCAATGGCGGAACAAGTTTAGACCCCTTTAGCTTGGCATATACCAACTTGTATCTTTTACAAGCAGGTGCTGGCGGCGGTTACACTGCGGGTCTATTAACATATGAAGCATTCAACCAGTTTCTCAAGCAAGCTGGACGTATGTTCGGCGCTTATTTGAACTATACCTTTAACACAGTCACTAAAAAATTGCAACTTGTGAGAAAACCCACAGGTGGTGAGGCAGTGTTGCTTTGGGTTTACAAAACAAGAACTGAAGATGAGTTGTTAAGCGATCCTTTTGCTAGGCCCTGGATACGCAACTATACCCTAGCTTGGTCAAAACAAATGCTGGGCGAGGCTTATGAGAAGTATGCTACTATCATTGGTCCGCAGGGTGGAACCACACTAAACGGCGCAGCTTTGAAAAACGATGCCAAAGAGATGATGGACAGGTTGGAAATTGAGCTACAGCAGTACTCAGATAATTCAATGCCACTTGGTGTTATTATTGGTTAACTTAAACCTTTTTTAATATACAGCGCATCTCCCCAAGTATTTCCTGACCAATCAGTAGCTACTCTTGTGTAGTTGTCTAGGAAATTATCTATTTCTTCAATAAAGGCATTATTTTCGTATAGTTCATCACGATTCACTTCAGTATAGATATAATCAATACCTTTCAGAGTATTTTCTGAACCCTTTAAAACTTCAAGTTCATACCCTTGCACATCCATATTTAAAAAGTTGAATCCATTCAGCTGGAAACTATCAAGCGTTGATATATTGACAATAGTTTGAGAGTTGAAAACTACATCAGGATATTGACTTAGATGCTTTTTAGGTAAAAGCAAAGAGCTACTTAAAGCATTGTTACTACTTACATGCATTAAATGTTGGCCTGTAATAGCGCCTAATGCAGTTTCATAAACTGAAATATTTTTTTGATATTTTCCAGCCTCGGCTTTTAACCTAGTTACATTTTCTGGAAGTGGTTCAAAAATTGCGATTTGTTCTATTCCATTAGCAATATAGCTTGCGATTTCTTCGCCCCAATGACCGCCAACATGGATTACTCCATGGATCTTAAGGTCATATTGAGTTTTTAGACTGCAAAAATTAAATAACATTTTAGGAAAAACTCCTTGTAAAAACTTGGTTAGTGTAGATTATAGTTGAAGTCCAAGGAGTTCTGCAATGAAAGTTATATATTTGTTATGAGTTAAGGCACTATGACACAAGTGCATTATTGTAGTTTACTTTCAACACTTGACAACAAGTTGATTTGTTATTTGTTTGTACAACTGTTGTAAATCACCTGTGTTGGATAGCACTGTGAACTTGTCACGATGTTGTAGCCATTCATACTCGCTTTCATGCACTTCAGGAAAATTCCTTTGCATGTAATCCTTATTTTCACTGTGGTTAAACCATCGTGGAAGGGTATCACGTTTAACCCACCAAAGATCACCTTGCCATGCGTGTATCGCTTGTATTTCATTGGGAAACCTAACATCAGTTACAACAACATTTCCTGGGATATCTGCGATGGTTTTTTCCAAACTTAACAGCCAGATATCAGTATGAAAATATTGTCGTAATACATTTGTTCCAAAATGTTGTAAAACCCATCTAGGGGTAACTGTTCTACCAAGCTTGGCACTCCACCATTTATCAGGCTGTTCACGCCAAGCTCGACTTTCCAAAGTTGAACCTTCAAGGAGCTCACGTGGCCAGTGAAAAATAGCACTAACAGCGGTTTTAAGCGTGTGTGCAAAGCTACATGCAGTGAACTTGTATTCACTAACTAAAAAATCACCCACTGTGCCCTTGCCATGGCCAATGAATCCCACTACACCTATAATTTTTCTCATACTTAAATATAAGTTCTAGTGAACTAAAGTCAACGGCATTTGAGATACCATGCACGAACCATGGTATTTTGGCATCCTCCCTATAAATAACAAGCATTCATTTTCTAGAGAGGTAATCAATGGCCGACTTAGTTTCCCCTGGCGTTTCAGTAACGGTAACCGACGAGAGCTTTTATGCTACGGCTCCTGTTGGCACTGTTCCATTGGTTGTTATTGCCAC
>JAUKPQ010019315.1:0-11041 GCA_032273045.1 Chloridella minuta
GAACTCGTTTAGCTAGCTATGGCCAACTAAAGAGATGTGTGTTCATTTTGTGATGTTGAGCATGAGGCAAGATTGGTGATGGGAGGATGCACTTGAGCTTGGTTCTGAAAAGAATGAATTAATTTCGGAGCAGTGTTCCTGATAAGGATTTTTTTTTTTTAGTGATGGGGCTTTTCTTAAGTTTTGTGCGCGGGGGGCGGCCGCGCGCGGGGCGCCGCCTGGGCCGCGCCGGCCGCCGTTCGGTGCCCGCCGAGGCCGCCGCGGAGGGGGAGCAGGCCGGATCACTCGATGTTAGTGATCGCAGGTACATCCCGGCTCCCAGCCACCCGTTTCTGGCTCCTCGGGGCCTGGAATGTTGCTTTCGTTGTATTTGTAGGGTTTGGAGAAGCCGGGGGCGGCGATCCCCCCACCCAGATCTGGTTTTTAACCGGCCTGATCTGTCCCCAAGATCTGTGGATGGCGGCGGAGGCGCACCTTGCTGGAGCAGTGTTGAGAAAGGTATACAGGTGGCCACGGCAATTTAAATTGGTCAAATTCCTCATAAGCATATTAGTTTACACGTTAAAGCGCAAGAAGCTGGGAAAAAGAGGTGCATTGAGTTTATTTTTTTTATTTCCCCGCAGGCGTCGATGACATCAAAGTGACATCGAGGAAACGTGCAAATAGAAGGGGTAACAACAATGCTTCAAAGATAATGCCGTAATGTAAAGCCGAAATGAAAACAATGCACAAAAATTAAACGGATTTTGATTGGAATTTAGGGGCTGCACAAAGAGCTTCAGCAAAACTTAAATTTTACGGCCAAGGCGTACGGAGCCCCAGAGGTACAGGAAAATGAATGCAAGGAGAGCTATCATGCTTCTTTCTATGTACAACACACTACTGTGCATCAACACACCATGCTGTTCTAGCTAATATCAACGTTGCAGTTGCCATACTATGCCCAACAAAGTCACAGCTCCAGCTGGTCATATGGGTGTTGAACGTACTGTAGCTTCTCTTCAGCGGCACTTTTGGTGGCCGTCGTTGCGAAATGAGGTGACCCAGTACATTGCTTCTTGCCCTGATTGCCAGCGCACGAAACCTTCAAATCAGAAGATGTATGGTAAATTACAACCTCTCTCTGTACCTGAAGTTCCTTGGGAAGCCGTGAATTTGGATTTCTTTGGTCCTTTTCCTCTTTCTACTAATGGTTGGGATTATGCGTTGAGTGTGACTGATAGGTTTACCAAGATGGTGCGAATTCTTCCTTGCTATAAAACTGTGACTGCTCCTGAAGCTGCAGAGTTATTTGTAGATAACATCTTCAAGATGCATGGCATGCCTAAAGTTCTCGTGTCTGATAGAGATCCAAAATTTACTTCAACCTTCTGGCAACAGTTTATGAAAAATCTAGGTACCACTCTTGCTATGTCCACTGCTTTGCATCCCCAGACTGATGGTCTGGCTGAGCGCACCCATAGAACTATTGAAGAAACTCTAACTAACTGGGTAGTGAGCATACTGACACTTGGGTAGAGCATTTGGCAATGGTGGAGTTTGCTATTAATAATTCTCGTAGCGAGGCGACGGGGCAGACGCCGTTCTTTTTAAATTATGGCAGAGACCCTCATACCCCCGCCACCATTCTGTCTGAATCTGTATTGCCAGCAGAGCTTACTCCTTTGACTGGTAATACACTGCAGAGTTTGCGTACTGCTTGGCGATGTGCTCATCGTTGTGTGACTGAGTGTAAAGAGCAGCCTTGTGAGCTGAACTTCACCAAGTGCAAGTAAACTTCCAAGTAGTTGTTCTAGTAACTATTTACACGTATTCTAGTAGTAATCAAGTAAAATCAAGCAATCAAGTTAATTCAAGTCTCTCTAAGTTAATCTAAGTCCCTCTTCAAGTCACCCATTGGGTGTTCAAGTAGTTGTTCTCAAAGTATGCTATGCATGCTGTGTAGGATAGCTTCTCTTTAACTACCCTGGCTGTAGTATCATCACATTCTTCCCCCCTCTCTCTTGTAAGCGTGTCCTCACGCTGGTATTGTGGGGCAGATAGAAAAAAAACAAATGCAAAGTAGATCAAAAATTTTTTTTTTTTTTTTTTTTTAAAGGAGAGGAGAGAAAATTGCTACTAGTACAAGCGAATTTCTATAGTACAGTATAGTACACAATCGAGTAAGTAGAGCGTTCTGCTCAAGCTTCTGGTACACTTCTACCTTGCAGCTGCAGTCTGCAGGTAAAGGGCTTCAAGTATGAAATTTCCAGCGGAAATTGTAGCATTCAATCCTACAGTAGAAAAGATGCCAGCTCTCGTAATCAAGTAGGTCTCGCAATCAAGTAGGTCTTGCAGTTTACCGAACTGACTGTTCGTGTAACTCAAGTAGCATCGAACATAAGTGTTCGCACAATTCAAGTAAGAATGTCTCAACGGCTCCTAGCACTCCGGCTCTGTTTCGTTAGACACGGCTGCACTGTTTCTATAACAGAAATAGTGTTTATTTTCAAGTAGGTAGATCTGGCTGCTAATTCCATAGCTGCGCAACAATCTCAAGCAAGTTTTCAGTTGCCAAGCATTGGTCAACTTCTGGTAGTTCCAATAATTTTCCAAAATCTTGTCGCAACGGTGTTGCCACCGGCAATACGAAAGACAGGAACAGTTCAGTAAAATGTCCAAAATTCTTGTCGCAACGATGTTAACCATCGGCAATACGAAAGACAGGAACACTTCAACTCTTAAAGTTTAACTATTCTCCCAAAATCTAGCTGTAACTAATATCACCAACACTGCAATATTCAATTATCCTAAAATAATAATTTTGCTGACGAGGTATCCTTCTACTCAGCTTCCAAAACTAAAACTTCAATTGATTAGCTGTTCTAACAGCTACAAGCAGATCCAATCTAGTTATAACTAATCTTCTTTCTTGCTCTACCGACATAATTTGTTCTTATTCCTGGTAATACAAATGACTATTTATCAAATTTGACTGCTTTTCCTTTGGCGGGAACGTGCTTCATAGCGCCGATTTCCATAGGCGTAGCAGTAGAATCATGTGCTTGATGAAAGTTACCATTACTTTCATAGCTTTCTCGTTTCCAATGATCATAAGTAGAGTCTTGAGAAGTAGAATTTTCATCTACATGCTTTTCTTCATGTTGTTTCCAGTTATCGGTATTATTTTTCCAATTGCTGCGGTTCTTATCTTCAAAAAGAGCGTCATCTACAGCAACAGCATAATCAACTACTTCTTGGAAAGTTGTTAATCGCTTAATACCATATTCAATGCCTACTCTCTGACGTACATCTTCTTTCAAACCCTTGATAAAGCGATGCTGCTTCTCACCTTCTGCCAGCTTAATTCTCATATCCAGCTCAGAAAATTCATCAGCGTAGCTGCTGGCGGAACCAGTTTGTTTCAAATTATCTAACTTCTGACGAGCAACATGCACAGGATCTTGTGGTCTGTATCTCTTAACCAAAGCTTGCTTAAACTGATTAAAGGTAGTAAGAGGAATCACTCCATCTCCTTCATTTATTGAGCGCCACCAATTAGACGCATTAATCTCAAGAATATGAGGAATCACTTCCAACTTCCTTGCATCTTCTGTTATCTGTGCTGCTTTTAATAGAACGTCTATACCATACAACCAATCCCCAGGATCTGTTTTGTTGTCGGGATCAAATTTTTTAGGCTTCAGCTTCAGAAATTGTCTGAGCTTCTTCGCCTCGATATCGTCTCCATTTTCTGGCACAGCCATAGATACAGCTACAGGTTCAGCTGCCAATACCTGCTGTTGTAACAGTTGTATTTGGGCTGCCATTTGAGCTATCTGTTCTTGCTGCTGTTGCAACAGTTGCTGCTGCATTGCCATCCACTGTTGAGGTTCCATCGGATCCATTTTCTCGTACTGGTCAATAAAAGTCAAAGTTCAGTGCATGCAAAATAGAAGTCGGAAATTTCGCCTTGGACAGCAAAATAACAGTTCGTTTGCTTGCTTAGAAACTATAGACCTTTAATAGTGCGGAGGAATGAGTAACGGGCCGCGCGCTTAGGTGCCAAAATGTAAAGAGCAGCCTTGGAAGTTTACTTGCACTTGGTGAAGTTCAGCTCACAAGGCTGCTCTTTACACTTGGCCACCCAAAGTTGGTGGCGGCTTTGGGGCTAATCGGTGTTCAGCGATGCTGTAAATGACCATCTTCTATTTCTACAATGTTGTAGAAGCTATGCAGACCTTCCTTGGTGGCGGGGAGGCATTTTTGCAAATTTCAAATTCATCTAATCGGGAAGCGTTTTCTCCAAGGTGGCGGCTTTGGGTCATAGACACATCAATGCTGCAATATCAACAAAACAAAAGACATATATTATATTACTGTATAAATTTATATTTAGCTGCACAAAATATGACGGACACATGGGAACAACAACACCCTGGCCCCCACGCACCACTCTCTCCCCTTTTCCCAGGAGCCACAGCCCCGTGGACTGCCCAGATGCGTTATGTCCTCCGTACCATCCAGGCCCTCTCTGCTGACTCTCACTCTATCACAGTGGATACCGCCACCATAGAGTCCAGGCTTCAACACCACTACCTCCATCACCTTAATCAACAGGCTCCTGGTAGCCATGGTCACTTTTATGCCTCTACTATTCGCCACCAGATCACCTTGGCAAACTACCTGCCCCAACCTTACCTTACACTCCACAATGCTAGACAACGCAGCACCATCGATATCGCCCGCACCCGCCTTGGCGTGGCAGGCCTCCGCGCCCTCTCTATTCCCCTACACCCGTCAGGTCCACTCTGCCCCCACTGCGCTACAGGACCCGAATCCCTCCACTATGTCCTGTATGACTGCCCGCACTACTCTCCCCCCGCCACCACCCCACCCTCCACCAGCTCTTCCACGGTGACCAAGGCCATCAAGGCGATCTCGCCACCACCCTCACGACCTTCTATACTACACGTGATGCCACTGGCTCCCTGTAGTCTACTTTCTCTTCTCGTCTCTTGTTGCTGTTGCTGTTTTTCCTTGACTGTGCTCTGTTGCTTGCTGTGCTGCTCTAGAATAGAATAGAATAGAATAGAATAGAATAGAATAGAATAGAATAGAATAGAATAGAATAGAATAGAATAGAATAGAATTACATGTTTCTACTTGTCTTTATTTTCTGCTTCCTGTTTACATGTTGTATGCTATTTATGAGGGGGGTCGGCCTGTTTGCCTTGCGGTTCTGAGTGATGCAACCTCTGTAGGAGAACTAAAAACGCTGTAACAATCAATCAATCAATCTGAATTTCAAGAAACACTCTGAAAAGTCTCTGAAATTCAGAAATATTTTCGTCCTTGCCTTTCAGTCTGAGATTTGGCTGTTTCAGAAGCCCATAGCCTGAAATGGACGGCTTCTATAGAAAAGGGAGATTCTCTCAATTCTTAAATGTTCCTGAATTTTATTTTTCAGAAGATTCCCCCTCAGAAACCCATTTTCAAGATTCTTTCATTTTCTTTTTTCACGCCCACGGCGGTGATTCCTGATTGATTTGATTGATTGATTGAACTCTTATTTTCAGGATTCTTTCAGTTTCTTTTTCAGAATTTTAGATTTGTTCTATGTAACAACGGAAATAACCCTAAGGTAGTGTTTTGTGTATAGTTTTAAGGGTTTATACGCGTTTTAGGGGCACGGGCGGGTTTCCCCCCATCTTAAGGGAGTGTGGGCGGGCCTCTAATAAAAAGTGCAGGTGAGCGTTCTCGTATGTTTACTAGTCATAGGTTTGAACTTACATGCAGGATGACAAGTTCATGTGGCGTGTTTCGTCATGAGTGCAGCTTTTTTCTGAGACTTGCCAAAAGAAGCCGCCTCCGCTCCTAGCCTGCCTATAACGCTTGAAAGCTGCCTCCTCTGCTGTTTCTGCAAAAGAATCCTTGAGACCGACATTTCCATGGCCAAAGTGAGTGAAATTAATGTAGTACCATGCAGCAACCCAGTTATGTTGAAACCATCCTCTTGCAAATAAATCGTGCTCATCCCACTCGAGATAAAAGTTCTGTTCATCAAGGTATCCAAGTTGTTTAACATACATGCCCCTAAGCAACAGCGGGCCTCTATTTGCCGTATCTCGCACATTTAGCTCACATCTGTCTCCTTGATCTCCTGCGGATCCACAATCAGCCCCTACTAAATTTTGAAGGTTGAAGCCATGCGCACAACGAGCACTGATCCCTAAGACATCGTCAAATATTATTGCTGGGACTGATAGAAGCGAATTCCAACTCATTTCTTCTATTCTCATGTCTTCTTGTAAAAGAATGTAATATTCTCCAGAAGAAGCGCGCATTCCGATATTATTAGAAGTCGTTTCGAATACGGGTGTCGACTGGTTAATAAGTTTAATACCAATCAAGTTTGTGCTACTACAGCTTCGGTGTAACGGCGGTTTAAACTCTGATTTTGAAAATTTGATGTCGATTCTCTCGTTCTCTGGGTCAATACACCCTGCTTCCTGCAGAGCTTTGATAACTTCAAGGACGCACTGCTTTGAGGCTGCATCAAAAACTACGATCAGCTCCCACGTTTCGATAGTTTTATCAAGCAAAGCTTGAATATTACCATTTATTAGCCCCTCTTGGAAGTGAACTGTCACGATAATTGAAAATTTGGGTGCAAATCTCGGCACAAAAATTTGCTTGGAATAGATCAAGCACGGTGGTTCCTGTCCAGGAGCGTACTCTGGCTGGTTCACTAAACTTGCCAGTGGTTCCAAAAATCCACATCCCTCTTGTGGCGAGTTTGCACAATAACATTCATAGTCAGGATTGGCCCAATTCACGGGCGCCACGGTGCTAACAACTTGCACTTTTTTCAAACTGCTACTGGATTCCAAAATATATAGCATATATGCGGCCAGAACGATCTTCGTCGCGAACATCGCGACTCGGTTCCGCCGATTTCTATTTGAATACAACATTAGAAAAAGATTTGCGGTTGCCAATACTGCTTGTAACTACTTTAGAAGTTCCAGAATATCCTTCTAGAGGCCACCTCAGGTGGCACCGGTCATAACCTGATCAGGAAATTCTAAATGCTGTTTTGCATATTGCACTCCTTGATCGTTTGATTTTTACTGTTGGTTCTGTAAAAGCTGATTAATACGATTAGAAATATATATATTTTTTTTGTCTCGGCACTCTGGCCAGCTCACTATGATATCGCACCCGTGTCTAAGAAAATGAAGAGTGCGTTTCACTAGCTATTATGACTAGCTATTATGACTACTTATAGCTGCCCTCCACCAGCACACTCTGCAAATACTGCTCATGGGACTTGATCCAGGAATGTATAATAAATCAGGTAAGGCGACAGAAGCTTCTTTCAGTGAAAGCTATTTTAAAGGCCGACCGTCTTCCTTTCCCCCCCTTTTTTTCAAGTGGCAGTGACGCCACTTTTACACTGGAGTAGATATGTTTCGTTTGTTCACTGTCGATCTTTAAAATAACTAATTAGCTATCTAATTAAAAATATCTTTGGCAGCAACCCCTCCAGCCCTTGGCCAATGTTAAGCTAAGTTTCCCTAAAGAGAAGATAATACATTCGCTGGTCAGTCAGCTGATGGAACATTCCGATAATTATTCTAAGATTGAGGGAGCATGAGAATGGAACGAAATCTTAATCGTATCGACATTTAATCCAGGAAAACGACGCGTCGTATCGAGGAGACCTCGCCGATACAATAACCTTCTTTGGGAATAACCATTTAACATTCAATATTGCAATCAGAATCAGTGGTTTAAATTTAAATTGATTTTGGATCACCGAGCAGTTCAAAGAAACTAGAGGTCCTTGCTAATCTTAGGGTCAACATTGTATTTAACATTGTTTTCATCCATGTATATATCCTACTTGTTGCATTTACGAGGGCCTACTTCCAAGAGATGAGGACCAAGGACTACAAGAAACCGATCTACCAGTCATCAATGAAGCCGGTTCGGAAAGTTACAAGCACAGGAGCAAAAGTCTTAGGTTTAATAATAATAACCGCAATAATATCCATAGCAGCATACTTTCGCTTGAATGCTAGAAGAGATGATAAACAGACCATAACGTTCGGTGAGATTGGCCGGTATGGGAGGCTTGGCAACCAGCTCTTTCAAGTGGCCTCCACAATTGGCATTGCTCTTAGTAGGGATATGAAATACTCTTTTCCAGAACGTATAGAAGAATCAATAGTCGGTGGCATGTTTGATATTAGAGGGACTATAACAGATGAAAATTTGAACACCGCTCGAGTTGTGCGAGAAGTGAAGGAAGGGTTTTATGAGGTGGAAATCCCTTCTACCAGCCCTCTGGTGTCTTTACATGGATACTTTCAGTCACATTGGTACTTTTTTAAATATAATGATGAACTCAGAAAGGTCTTGAAGTTGAAACCAAGCATCATTCAGAACGTGCAAGCAGGGTGCCCAGAAGTGCAGCTGCCCAATACTTTAGGGATACATATGCGTGGAACGGATTATTTAAAGTACCCGGACCTATACAGGGTTTTAGGAGAGCATTATTACAAAAAGGCAGTCGAAAATCTGCATACTAGTAGTGTCCCAATTGACGCCATCATCATTGCTGCAGATGACAAAGCCAAGGCCGGAAAGTTGCAGCGTTCCATCCGAAAGCTGGGACTTTACAATGTCCCGATTGTCATCAGCCCATTCTCAGATCCTGCATACGATTTAGCGTTGCTTTCCATGTGTAGACACTTGATTATCGCAAATAGTTCATTTAGCTGGTGGGCCGCCTATTTAAATATGCTCCAATCTTACAACGGAACCGTGTTTGCACCAAGTCCATGGTACAAGCCTGATGGAGGCCTATCTCATCTCAACACTCTATATTTCTACCTTCCTCATTGGAACGTTTTGCATGAGGACTTGCTAGACGACTCGTGCAGTGGTACATCTAGTGCCTCTGCATGATCCTAGAATTTTCATATTATGAAACCGAATTGAATCATTTGTTGCTCGTGGACATATGTTGCCTCATAATGTTCACTAGCATCCTCAATTGCCAGGTTACCACATCCTTTACCACATGTTTGGTAATATTGTCGTTACACATGTCATATTACCACACTTCGTGGATTTACCACACACAGCCCTCCAAACACACGTCTCTCTGCAGAAATAGGACTTCAAAATCGGGAATAACAATCTACCTACTGTGCTGTGCTAGAAAGGAGTCACACGTAGGAAGCAATTTGCGTCTAAATGCTTCAAAATTTAGTAAACACTATGACTTTCAAAGTTTGCTAGCGGGTCTTGTGAAAGTCCGGACTACAAGACCCCCGTGAATTCTGGATTTTTAAATTGCTTTATTTAACGTCTTACAACACCTCAGGGCTTCAAATAGCGGCCGTCAATCCGTATATTACCGTTAAAAAAAATTAGAAAAATTTGGCGAATTTTACGGACAAGAGAATTTCTGTCCGGACGGATCCGTCAGTTGGGACGGGCAGGAAAAGTCAGAATTCTGATCCTGAATTTTCTGCAGCTGATTTCAGCGTCGTCAGTTTTTATTTGAATAGCATGAAGAGGTACCAGATTCCTGTCGCTCAGTGGAGCGTGCAGGATGTTCAAGAGTGGCTGAGTGAAATTGGGCTTGGAAATTTAAATGGAGCGATTGCGCACAATGCAGGTTCGTTTTATAAAGCCATGTAGCCATCGTTGCTCAGCAATGAAGAATTAAAATGACCTCATTTCATTTTGCAGTCAGCGGCAATGATCTGATCGAGCTTGCTCAAGAAGACCTCTTGGCAGATTTGGGAGCAACATCAATTCAGGTAAGTGCTCCAGCCATGCGTAATATATATACCCTTCGTGTTTACATGCTGACATTTTTGAATCGTAAATCAATTATATTCAGGCTCGAAAGGTGAAGAACGAGCTTTCAAAGTTTGGCGTTCCTGTCACTACAAAGTCCAGCGGCTATGCAAACTCGCAGGCTGCTTCTGGGTATCCCTTGCCTGGTACTGCATATCCAGCCCAGTCTGGTTATCCCCCATCCGGCTATCAAGCCACGATGCAAAATAACGAGGTAAAGAAATCTTCAGAAGTGGCTGAATTAAAGAAACAGTTGGAAGAGGACGCAAAGGCGGCAAAAATGACAGAAATGGAGCGAATGCTGCGCGAAGAGAAAATGAAAAATGACATGCGCAAAGAAATGGATATGACTTCACGAATTGCTGCTACTGAAGCTGCCCAACGTGGTGGTGGTGGAGCAGCACCGATGGCCGTCAGCAATAACAATAATAACGCTGCCAGTGGTGCCGGCTGAGGCGGTGGTGCCGGAGGTGGTCCTGGCGGCGGTCCCGTCGGATTTGTGCCGGGCCAGACAAGGACAACGGTTAAGCGTCCTCAAAAAGGGTGCTGTTCAGTGATGTAATCAGCTAACCTCCTGATCCTATTGTATTTATTTTTATTGCTGCCAAAAATCGATATCGAATACTTTTTGTCAGAGACCACACCTTTTCCTACTTTTTTGCTGATACATTGCCCCAATCTTAACCCCAGAAGAGGTTTCTGCAAAGGGGATTACTATTACGTTTTTATGCTGCCTGCTGTAAGTTGGTTGTCTTGAGTAATGCCGCTGTGCGACAGTGTACTTTAAATGGCCTCCACAAGTCACCAATCATATTGAAATATTTAAAAGCGGGGCGTCTCATGATTAACGCCTATCAGTACTATTCAACAATTTAGGGACGCCCTTATTGGGCAGTTAGACGAACTCAAAATGGCGGTCCTCTATTAGTACTTGCTTGGGATCACTATGGGAACGGGAGCTGGCTTAACACTGGCTTAAGATGGCAGTTTTCTAAAGGAGGCAAGAAATGGCCTTCAATGACTTTATTTAGATGTAAGTAAATGCAATGCATTGTTTTTCTTTCATTTGAATCTCAATTGTGATGATTGAGAGGCAGCGATTTCAAGGCGGTGGCGGGGCGGTGAACCCTGGCACTCTTTTTGTTTCCGTAGCTGCATTATGTATGCATTTTTCTTTATTATA
>JAUKPQ010019326.1:0-11030 GCA_032273045.1 Chloridella minuta
CTTGCCAGTAATCTTCGTGATTTTTAAAAATCTCTTTGTCGTTGATGCTGTTGAATCCCATGCTGTATTTATTGATTATTAAAGATAGCTCTTGTTAATATTACGGGTATGCTACACCTAACGGGTAAGCACTACCGTAGCAGAACCACATAGTGTGGTTAGACTCGACATTACCAGCAGACGGGCCAAGGTTAACTAAGGTTACTTGCTCAAATGGCCCAACTTGCACATAGCTTAAAATACCTGCAGCATTGGGTCGAGGACCTACTAATGCTGGTGAATCGGGGTACGGGCCGCTGCCAGCAACAATATTGGCATTGCCGGTTGAACTTGCATTAAAAATGTTAATTGTTGCACCAACAGGTATTACTCCGTTGGCAGTACTAGGTGCTGTGATTGTAAAATTACCATTTGCCCATTTAAGTATGGTTCCACTGACGTAGGTTGAGTCCAATGTAATGTTGCTCGTTAATATACTAACATTTCCGGTAATAATACCAGGGATCGTAACGTTTGCAACACCGGTTGGCCCAGCAGTTACAGTAACACCTGCCCCAAGAAAGTTAAGTGTACCAATAGCAGCATTGCCAGTAACAACATTGCTTTCGTCTTGCACAGTTAAACCAATGCCAACATCTGTGGTATCGGTTCCAAGACCTACGTTGGTTACATTAGCTAATGGTCCAAAAAAGTTAATAGTACTAGCACGCGAAGTTATAGGACTTGAATTATACGATGTATTGATGCCGCCTGGCACTGTGACAACTGCAACGCCGCCCACATTACTTGCAGTAACACCTGCACCTACAAAGTTAATTGTGTTTGCACTTGCTACAACATTGCTAGCTTCTTCTTGAACAGCTATGCCACTTGCAACAGTAACAGTTGCAACACCACCTACATTGCTAGCGGTAACACTCGAGCCTACAAAGTTGATGGTGTTTGCACTTGCTACTACATTAGTACCTTCTTCTTGTACTATAACACCGCCTAGACCACCCGAAACTGTAATTGTAGCAACACCGCCTACATTACTTGCAGTAACTCCTGAGCCTACAAAGTTAATTGTGCTAGAAGTAACTACGTTAGAACCTTCATCTTGAATAACAAAACTTGAATTGCCAACACCGTCTGTGTACGAAATTCGACCATTAGCAGTATTGTATGCTAGGAATTTATTTGCAGTGGCGTTTGACAGTTGCGGCAAGAACAAGTCCCTGCCAGTTAATCGTAGCAACTGCTGCCAACCAGTTGCACTAGGATCGCTGTAAATTGGACTGTAGTTAATATTATTAAGTTGTGTCCCCCTAGCATTGGTACTATTAACCGATATGCCAAAAAATGTTGCATTGCCATTGGCTTGCCCCAATGGCAGTACCATAGCAGTGGCAGCGTTGTATTCGTGCCCCGGCTCATTTACTATACACATCCAATTTTCCCAGGTCGAATCAGAGTTGCGGATGTTACTAGTGAACCCGTACACGCTAGGGTAACGTGCATCAGGGTAGCCCGCATCATCAAGATATCTAATTCTTCCCATTTCAGCATAACCGCCGCCAAACGGTGTGGCTCCTGTGCGGCTTTGAACTTCACCAATCATTATGTTGCCCTGAACAAACAAATCTGTTGGTTTGAGACCGCCATAAGAATTTCCAATTTTGACAAGATTGTTAACAACATCCCATTCAAATTGGCCAGAGCCGCCAAACACATTATTGCCAGCATTGTATTGAACTGAGTATTGCATATTGCCGGGCTTGGGACTGTTGACTACGACATTGTTATTGGCAGCAGGTGTTGCGGCCAACGCTGCTACTGGTATAGCAGGAACAGTGATAGTTACAACATTTCCGCTAGGTACTGAATTTGCTGGCACCGCTGCGGGGGTAGTATCAATTTGACTACGGGGTATTACAGCAGGAGTAACTGTAGGTACACTGGCCACAGATGGATTTACAGCACCGGGCGATTGTGTTGGTGGCCCCGAAACTGGAGTGGAAGGGGTAGTTATCGGTACTGGGGTCGGTCCTGGTGTTGGCATGAAAATTCCTTAGTTAAGGTATTTATTTTGTATTTAGATCTTGCTGCACCAGACTATTGCATTGCACAAAGCCTAATACTTAGTCCAATAATCCACCTAGATCTGTCCACATAATATCATTGACAATACGGCCGTAAATATCTTTGTCCAACTTACGGACACAAGGAGATAGACACTTTGAGCAGAAACCGAGCCCAAAAGGCACAACAAAAGAAAATGTATCAGCAAGAGAATACAATACGCTTTGACCAAGCACCCGCTAAGGTGGCACAACGCCGCATAGACTTGATCCCTCGCACACGAAATCAAGAACGCTTGGTATTGGCATTGCAAAATTCTGATACACACATTGTAGTAACTACAGGACCAGCAGGTACAGGTAAAACTTATCTAGCAATGGTTGCCGCAGTTAAAGCACTTAAAGAAGGAGTATGCGATCGCATTGTAATGACACGCCCAGCAGTGGGAGTAGAGGGAGAACAACATGGTTTCCTCCCGGGCAATTTAGTTGCCAAAATGGAACCATGGACTCGTCCCTTACTCGACGTTATGCGGGAATTTTACCGCCCTCAAGACATCGTAGCCCTAATAGAAGATCAGGTTGTGGAAATATCGCCGCTGGCATTCATGCGAGGCCGAACCTTTAAAAATTCATGGATCATTGCTGACGAAATGCAAAATGCAACACCGGCACAAGTCAAGATGCTAATGACTCGAATAGGGACGAATAGTAAAATTGTAATCACAGGTGATGTTGAGCAAGCTGATCGCAATAATGGCGACAACGGCTTGATGGACCTGTGTGAGCGATTGTCTGCTACTTCTGTAGCAGGGATGGAAGTGTGTACCTTGGAATCTCGTGACGTACAACGCCACAAGATTATCGGTAGTGTGTTGAAACTGTACGCAGATCGGGGGTGATTAACTCGTAAGTTTCCCGCTAATAGGGATCGCACCAGAGAGAATATTTCTGGTGCGATCTGTTTTTAAGCCCGTCATTTGTAGAGTATAGCGAGGATAGCTACTGGCGTTAGCAGTTGAGTGCGGCACATTCCACCAATCAAAGCAATGGCAGTCTCCCGCACGCCAACGATCATACACATCATTGCCGTATTGATAGAATTGTCCTGGTTCCCAGTCTTCTAACATCACAGCAATTCGAATAATGTTTTCTGGATCAGTATCCGGATACAAATCGTCTAGCTTATCAATGTGACGATTAAACACTTGTCCAGTTTTCTGAATGTGTAGACGCACTTTGACTTTGTCTAGGCTAAAGAAATTTACAATATCTGTTAATTCTGGATATGGTTCAAAGTCGTCAATAACATCAACAATGGCCATCTTGGGGTCGCCACCGCCTACTACAATGTCGTACTCTTCCTGTTCTAGCATTGGGCTAACAGGACCTTCCCGATTAAATTTGTATTTGCGATTTTCCCATGTCATAGGACGGGAATTATTTTTAATAGATTCTAGACTAGATGCCCAAGTATTTTCAAAACGCCCTAGCACAGTATACCAATCACCTTGATTGTCTACTCGTTCTTTATCAAAGTGATAGTTACTGCGAGCTCGAGTAAACTCCCAGCTACTTTTGTAATCATTAGGCATCTGTTGTGTCATAGTTTTATTATTTTATTTCAACAATTTTATCAACTTGTCGTTTCCAAAACGCACGTTCATTCGCGTACCAGTTGTGGGATTGATCAAGATTAAGTGTAGCAGGAGTCAACACATCTCGTTTGTAACTATTAACTACTGCTGATTTGGTATTTATAGCTGTCATCATTTGATGAATTTCTTTGAAGCGGTCAGGATCCATACTTGTACTTGCAAAAATAGCGTAATTTGCAGTTAGCTTGGCTGCATTAGGTATTTGTTTAATTGCAGAACCAGTACGTGCCAACGCATCAACTTTGCCGCCATCAACAAATGGTGCAACGTCGGCGTCGAGACCAATAGCAAGATCAACGTGTCCGCCTGCAGCCGCAGTGCCTGCTTCTACCATGCTCTTAAAGTTCACTATAGTCGCTGTTTTAGTTATTTGTAATAACTCATTTGCTGCAAGGTGACTGATACTACCTACACCACTTACTCCAATTGTTAAGTTTGGATTAGCAAGAGCATGTTCAAGTTTAGTGTATTTCCCACTAACAATAGTCATTGGACTTCCTGTACCTTGAACTAGGATAGGTGTAAAATGATCTAGGTTGTGCGTGGGCTCATAACGTTCAAAATAAGGACGAATAATAAAACTAGAACTCATGCTCACTAGTGTGTTATTTGGGTTTGCTGTAACTGCATTTGCAGCAATAGTTCCGCCAGCCCCCGGTTTGTGACCAATAACAAAAGTGTATTTGTTTTGTGTTTTGTTTAATTCGTCACACATAATACGAACTGTATTTGCTTGGTTTGACCCAATGTTGAACGCCCACAGCACATTGATAGTTTCCTGTGCTTGAGTGGCGAAAGCGGCCAACAAGGCCGCAGTAGTTAAAAGTTGTTTAATCATTTGCTACGATAATTCCATAAAGTTCTTTCCAGTCTTTGACCACCGGGTACGGGCACTTGTGTTCCATGTTGTGTCCGTGTTCCATTAACACGCTACTTAGGCCCATGTCGTAACCTATGTCAGCATTTTCTGGTTTGTCCTCTACCCACCAGCAGCCGGAACCGGCGTATTCTTCCAGTGCGTAGTTTTTATCTGCACCTGTATCCAGGCACACAATCTTTTCAAAGGCTGTTTTTCCAAAAAGTTTGTTTAGATTCATTTCACGCAGTCGTTGTGCGTTGATATCTTTTGACAAACTGGTGATGCAGTGAAATACATATCCGTGCTCTTCGTGAAGGCGTTTCACGTAATACATTGCATCACGATGTGGTGGCAGAAATCCAATTGCTGCCGACTCGTTAAACATGCGAATTAGCTTTTTGCTTTGTTGCTTGTCGATGTTGTAGCGTTCACCAATATCGTACACAAACTGGCCGCCTTCTACTTTGGAAAAGCCGTGCTCCTCCATCCAGATTGCAAATGCATACTCCCAATTCAAACAAACTCCGTCCGCATCTACTAGAATTATGTTATCTTTCATTTAACTATCCATCCTTTGTGTGTTTTGTAATGTCCTGCTACTAGTTTCCAGGCTTCAGACGAGTGTGATTTTGTTATGCCTGCTAATTCTTTACAGGTGCCAACAAACGTATTTCCATCCTTGTGTTCAAACGTATATTGTTTTGCTGAACTTTTACGACGGTCACTTATCTTCTTTTTATGTTCTTCGGACTTAGGAATACCTTTGTTATCTGAATGACCTTTACGTTTTTCGGATATTTTTCTTTTAGTTTCTTCAGTATGTTTTTTGCCGTAAAAAGTGTTTAGTGTCCCTGGACGTGATGAATTAAGAGAGCATTTTGCATGCAGCATTTCGTCTTTGCCTATTAGACCGGCTAATCCTTTCCACGCTAGATAGTCTTCTTGTCTATTATATTGTTCATACAAAGTACGATGGGCATTTGCATGTTCCTCTATAGTTAAGTAGACTAAGTTTGAAGGATCATCAGTCCCTCCAGCATGCCTCGGAATAATGTGATGTTGATGTAATACTTGCTTCATGCAAGTATTTATACAAGGTTCTACTAAACTGGGGTATCAGCTTCTGGGGGTTGTGTTTCTGATTTTTCAGTTTTGTCGTATTCAACTTCGTATCCGTTTTCTTGGAACAATCGTTTGATGATGTTCTCATAATGTTGCATATAATACTCCACAATTTTATGGAAGTTCCGGGGCACCTGTACTCCGCCCATGCTACATTTTACTACTTCTAGCTTCTTAAAGTCAAGTATCACACTTGCCGTTTGCAAGTCTCGTGTTTTTAAATTTTTACTGACAGCCATGGCTTCGTCAGTTTGGCCATTGGCCTTCATGTAATAGGTTAATACTAGGTATCTCATTTAAATAGCCATTCTCTAAAAGTTTGTGGTAACACATTTATATCTAAGTTTCTTCTTTGAACAAATTGTACCAACCACTGCGACATTTGTTTACGTTGCAAATCGGTATTTTTTGTGTTCAATAACGTAGATATTATTTTTTTTAATTTTGGATCGTTTAAGTTTTCAAGGTTGGTAACAATTTTATCTTTTGATGCAGAGTCTAAATTTCCCGGGGCCATAAAATTAGGCGAGTGTACAACATCAAATTCAATTGGGAGAACGTCTTTGAATTCTTGGTAAAAATCTGCAAATCCCAAAAGAGTTAGGTTTGAAATAGTTGCATGTATATGCACCTCAGCCCCTAGGTTTCTTAACAAATCTAAATTAGATTTCCATGTTTCCCAGCTACAACCGTAGCGATTGAACTCATACAATGCACCAATATTTTCTCCACTAACATCAAATCTAACATTTTGGTATTGTGTTAACAACTTTGCCATACGAGAGAATCTCAGTTGATCAACTCCAAGGCCACTGAAAATTTTAATATCGGGCACATGCTTAACATGCTCAACAACGTCTATCAGGTGTTTATTTAAGAATGGTTCTCCGCCGGTGATTATAACACGACTCATTCCTAATGTATTAATTTCTTTTAATAAAAACTCTGTAGTAGTGCTAGTTAGTTTTTGTGTTTGGCTTAATTTAGATGCTACTTGGTCTTTAACTGTTAACGAATACCGCTCAGGTTCATTGAAGTCATCAACAACGTATGGACCATTTTTTTTGAGATCATTACGCCAGGTACTACTGTACTCTTTACAACAGTAGGTGCAAGACATATTGCACTCGCTAAAAAGCGTAATATCTACTATTTTTGGTTTTGTGTGTACACTGTAAAGACTATTGGTATTTTCTAGCATGCGAGTGGACACTTCATTGTTGTCCTCTGCAGGATAACAATTTTTTTCGCAACTGGCGTTTCTTTCGCCTCGTAACATTTGGTTACGTTCGGCAATGTTAATTGGGGTGTTGAACAGTTGACCAGGGTTTTCTCTTAGCCATGCTAAATTAATTCTATTTTCTGTGGCCGCGTGGCAATTTAAACTTACCTGTTTTTCTAAATCGACTTTTAGAAAAGTAAATTTGTTACTGCAATAGTATGCAGGTACCGGTTGGCCCACATTCATTATATTTGCCCAAGTTCGATGAGTGTTGCAGATAAATTAATTTCTTGATCTGCTACCAACGGAATGTTAGCAATACCATTGCGAATAATCACAATAGCTTGATCTTGTTGCTCTGGTGTAGTACCAAACAATTCTAGGTTGTCATACATCCAACGGAAGATTTCGTTGGATTCTTCCGGATCCGAGCTCTGGCAAAGCAATGTTCTTGCTTCGCGGATCTTGCCGTGTTTGAACAAGTCAACACAATCAAGTTTCCAATCTCTAGTAGTCTTGTCTGCTGCACTAGGTGCCGCTAACTTACCCGATACAGAGTTAGGTTGTACAAGATTTAGGCACTTGCGTAAATCTGGGTAAGTTGCCTTGACATAACTGTCGAGTGTGTCAAGATCAAACTCCACACCTTCTGTTACTAAAATTGTAGCAACCCGAGCGGTGAACTCTGTATGATCTGTTTTGGTAATGTGAAAACCTTGGCAACGTGAGTGCAATGGTGGGATAATCTTGTTGGGATAGTTACAAGTAAGAATAAAACGCACAGTTTGCGAATAGTCTTCCATCAAATTACGAAGTGCAGGCTGTACTGAGTTAGGGTTCATGTAGTCAGCTTCATCAATTAGCACAACCTTGAACTTGCCAAATGGCATTGTTTGACAAAAGCTAATCAGCTTGTCTACCCACTCAACCTTACGTGCTTCCTTGGAACCGTTTGCGTACATCACGTCAAACTCATCCAACCCTAGCTCGTTGATTAGAAGTTTAGCCAAGGTTGTCTTGCCTGTGCCTGCAGACCCACTCAACATCAAGTGAGGGATTGTACCTTCTTTGATCCAAGTTTCTACTTGTTCTCGTTGTGACGCATCCACAAACACATAGCCATCTGCTGTGTTTGGACGATACTTCTCTGCCCATAATTGTTTCATTCTTCAACTCCAATTCCAAATAACACACGCAGGTCTTGACCCAACAGGTGCCCATGTTCCCAATTTTGGTAAGCGTATCTAGCACATTCTTCTATGGCCAGTTCAACTAACTTTTCAACGTTGTCTATGTTTACCCATTTGCCGCTTGTGTCGGTTCCGACTTGTTTTACTAATTCTTGAACTTTTGTGTTCATTGATATCTGCTTCCTGGTTGGCCCGGCTCGTTTGAACCAGTACATTCTAAATTGTGATCTGTTGACTTTGGACAACGTTTGTTACCACAGTCCGGGCACACAATAAATGTGCTCATGGTAACGGGCCATCCTCGTTCATCTTTGATTTCGTGTAAGCAATTATAACACCAGCACTTGTATTTTGCAACTAAATCTGTAGCAATTGGATCACTCATTGTCAATTTCAATTTCCTCTACAATAGGTTCTTCGTTTGGAAAGTAAGTTACACACCAGTGCATGCCACCTTGTATATAATCTTCACTCCATGAATGTTGGTTATTAGTTGTTACAGTGGGTCCAATAAGAGCAAGCATGGTTAGTGCATGCTCCTTTTCGATTCCTTCCAGTATGCGACGAGGCGGGCCCATGATCTTTCTCAACCAGGCACGAGCCTCTTCTTGAGTCATGTCCCCGGGATTCATTATACCAGCTCTTCTAATATGCCCAACAACTCTGCTACCATGAACATGCCGCCAGCTACCATAAGCCAAGAGTTCATGAGTAATGTATCGGTGCCAGCTAGCACTAAAGTGATACCAGCAGCAATGCGGATAAAACTTTTTGCAAGGCTCACATAAAAGTGGCCTTTGCTGGTGTCTTTGGGTTGAATTTCTATCATAGGTTTCCTGTGTGGACAACGGCCCTGGTGCCAGTTGCAATTGTCATGAACTTCTTGTCTGCAAGTTGTGCATTTCATAGGCCGTTAATAACTGCTTTAAGGTTTGCAAATCCTGCTGGGTCCATGCACATGTCTAGTTTAACTTGTTCATAGTCTGGATCGCGACTGAAATCGTATGTTGTTGTAATTTTGATGTATGTCCAGCCTTTGTGGGCTGTGTCGGACAAGGGCTGTGCGGACAGGTAAGTGTTAACGCCGCCTGCTTCCGAGATTAGATGTTTTGTCATTTAAGGCCTTCCAAATTTGGTTACGTTCTTGTTCGACTCGTTGCTCTTCTAACCATTCCTCTTCTCCGAAAAATTTAGAAGTATTTTTTAGCAACTCGTCTAAGTAGAATTTTACACTATATAAGTCTTGTTTGCAAGGCCATTGGTTAAATCCGTCCATATATGGGTCAGTTGCAGCAAAATGAATCTGCTGCAATTCTGATTTGATCTTACCAATATTCCAGTTTTTTATCATTATACATGCAACATGTGGTCTGGCTTCTTATCCACATTAATAGCAGTTGAAAAGGTTTCGTCCTGTGGCTGATCTTCGCTTGTTAGAAAAATGTCATTTGGATCAACTCTGCGTAAAGTCTTTTTGCCTAATTCATCTTCGATATCAATACCGCGAGTCCAACGTCCGTGTGCTACGCATACCCATTGACCAATTTTAAATTCCGTTTGATTTGGGCCCACTGCATATATTTGTCCCCAACGTGGACGAATACCTCTGGATGTACCGTTGTCGTTTGGAATAATAATTCCGCTCTGGGTAATACGAACATCAAACTCCATGTCGCTTACGATTACTACATCGTTCAACGGCTTGATTTGATTGCGATTAAATTTGTGTGCAGAGTATGCTGCTTTGGTCATTATTGTCCTTTCGGTTTCTGAACTTGGTCGTTGTATTGGCGGTTAACTTGTGCTCCTCTAGAGCTGATAACGTTATTGTCATCGTTGATAACGTCACCTCGGGCGTTAACGCCCATGTTGCCAACAGCACGTACCTGTTCGTTTTTTAGCACTAGGCTACCCATATCTAGTGTTTTGCCACTAGCAGTTTTGTAAACTTTTGATGTCATGGTGTGATCTCCTTAAAATAATATTTAACGCAAGAACTCAGCTGGGTCTAATTCGTAGTACAGACTATCAATTCTGTGTACCCCTAGCTTGTATAATACGTAACTGGCTACAGAACTGCCTCGTCCTACGCCCCAAATCAATTTATTCTCTCGCATGGTATCTACAAGATAAACCAGATAGCGTAATAAGTTAAAAAGATCTCGTTCCTGGAACAGTAGCAATTCTGCACCACAGCGTTGTAGTTCTGCGTCACTAGCACATAAACTTAGTACATGCTCTGCAATGTCCAATTCTTTGTATTTTTGTGGCATAAGCCAGTTGTGTTGACAACGATGGTCGAACTCTTCTTTGCTTTGTTGTGCTAGTTCATCGTATCTAATAAACGTAGGAACGTCTTCTAGTATTGATGCGGCTGTTTCTAAATCTATCTGGCCTTCTACTAACAATCCGGGTAGTTCATTTAAGTTATGTCCTTGCATCACTAGGTTGCAAAGATCATATTCGTTGTAAACTAATTGTCCTACTTGATCAGTTCTCATGTTTGGCAAAATTTGCAAATACCACAGTGTTGCCAGTGTTGTCAACTGGTTCCACATCCGACCAGTCCATTTCAAGATCCTGCCATGTCAAGTTTCTATTGAGTTTAACCACATGCTTTCGACTGGCAGAGGATTTGAAATTAGAGTGTGCAGGTGTAGGATCCTGCCACCAGCCTGGTTGTTCTAATGGGCCTGTGCTTTCACGGTCACTGTGCAGGTATCGCACATTGTCCCCAAGATCACTTTGTATGGTCACACCGTTCACAAACATTCGCTCCTGCAATATAGCATTGAGTTTGCAGTATAACGCAATACCAATGATTTGGTCAATGGGTTGTTCGGGCAAGGTTGTTACCTTGATTCCGGCGGCGGTGAGTGCCTGTATCTGTGCAACATCTTCCTGGTGTATGTACACAGT
>JAUKPQ010019337.1:0-11021 GCA_032273045.1 Chloridella minuta
TCCTACTACGAGCAAGAAAAATTCCTCGACCTCCCCGAAAACTAACCGCCGCCCCCCATGCTCAAAACCCTCGCCGCCTGGATCCGCCGGCTCCTCCTCGCTGCGCGCCCCGCCGCGCCAACCGACGACCGCCAACCGTCGACCCTCGCCCCTCGCCCCTCCCCTCCCACCGTCCACCACGTCCTCGCCTCCTCTTTCGCCGACCCCGCCGACGTCGCCGCCTTCCACCGCTGCAAGAAAACCGGCAAATCCGACCAAGAGTGTTTCAAAGTCGGCGACAACGGCATCGGCTGCTGGGGAGACCCCACCACCGGCACCCGCCCCATGTGCGGCCTCCCGCGGGAAGACTGGGCTCCCCTCGGCCCCCGCGCCCGCGGCGCCAAAGTCCGCGTCAGCGCCAACGGCCGCGTCATTATCTGCGAGCTCCGAGACACCATGCCCTCCCGGAAAAACATCACCAACAAATGCGGCATCGACCTAAACCCCGCCGCCTGCCAAGCCCTCCAGCTCATCCCCCCCATGGTCACCCGCGCCACCTGGTCCTACGTCTAGCCCTCCCCCCGTCCCCTGCCAAAACCCCGCCCGCGTCCCCGCCGGCGGGGTTTTTCACGCCCCCCTCTCTCGACCTCAAGCCTCGCCCGGTAGCCCCCTCGACCCTCGACCCTCGACCGTCGACTCTTCCCCGACCACCCACCCGCACCACCATCCTTCCCCTTCCGCCTCCGTCGCCAGCTCACGGTAATGCCGGAACATAATATTCTGCCCATGCCCCGCCTCCAGCGCCGTGCGCGCCGCGTCCTTGAAAAAAGCCATGTGATAAGTCACGAAAGAATGCCGTAAAGCATTATGCGGCCAAACTCGTGCCGACTCCTTCGTCAGCCACCCCGCCGCCCGCCGCACCGCATCCCAGATAGCCCTCCCATTTGTTGGCCAGATCGGCCCCGTCGCCCCCTCCCACCCCTCCAACGCCAACCTCAGCGGCAACTCCATCGTCACCAGCCGCCTCTGCCTATTTTTTGCCAGCGTCGCCCCCACATGGATCACCCCCGTCTCAAAGCGCACCGCCTCCCAGTTTAGTCGCCCTATCTCCGCCTTCCTCAATCCGCCCCACATCGCAATCGCCAGCCACGGAACCAGCGCCGGCGCCAGATCCAGGCAAGTCATCCACAGCACCCGCCCCTCCTCCACCGTCAAGATCCCCACCTCCCCATCCGCGTCCGGACTCACCGTGCTCATCTCCGCCACCGGATTCGCCTCAATCATCCGCATCACCTTCGCCGCCTCAAACAGCCCAAAAATAATAGCCCGCCGTTTCGACACCGTCGTCGCCGCCGCCTCCAAATAAATCACCCTCACCAAAGCCTCCGAGTGGATCCCGTCCACCAGAGTCTCCGCCCCCAGCTCCGCCACCACCTCCCCAAAGATCCGCCTCAAATCCTTCAGATAGCGGGCCGACCGCTTCGCCCGCCGCGCCTCCTCCACCCGATGCGCCACCAGCTCCCCCAAAGAAAACACCCGCACCCCAATCCTGCGCCGGCGCACAAAATCCAGCACCGCCCCCTCCAGCGCCACCCCCTCCCGCCTCGCCAGCAAAACCGCCGCCCGTTCCTCCGCCGAGATCGGAGCCTCCGCCGCCGGCATCAGATCCACCTCCCGCCGCAGCACCTCCCACCAAGCCAAAGCCTTCCCCTTCGCTCTGAAAAACTTCCGCCGCCGCTTCCCATCCTCCCCCAACCAGTCCACCACCCAAGAATAAAGCCGATGCTCGATTTGCCGAATATTTGCCATGATTTGCCAAAACTACCACCGAAACCCGCCGAAATCCAGTAAAACCCCCCGAATTTCCCCCGTAGCCATCCCCTCCCGATCACCCCGTGGGCATGGTTGATGCGCTGTGCAAAAAATCAAATATCTGCATAAAGCCAATAAAGACAACGAGTTGCCTAGATCAGCACAATATCAACTCGCCAAGATTTGCCAAATAATTGCCAGATTTTGCAGGTCGATTTTTTGAATGGAGCCCCGTCCTTAGCTTTTGTGGCTAGACTTTTCTGGCTTCTGCCGCCAGCCTCCGCGCATGTCTAACCCTACCCCCGCTCCTGTTTTTATTCCACCTGGCGCCGGGCGTCGTCGTGCTCCTCAGACTATCGCCCCGCGGGCCACGGTTCCGGCACTGGTGGGTGGGTGGTATCTTGCAAAGGCTATCGCCGCCCTTGCCTTTCTTTTCGGTGGCGCCGTTGGCGCTTTTTACATCATCGACTCCCTCAAATCCCCCGCCCGTCTTCCTGACGACTTCCGCGGATCTCTCATTGCCACTGTTTCCGGTGGTCTGCTCTTTCCTGCCTATGCTCTCGCCGCCCTCGCTGCGCTTTACAACGTCGCTTGGCTCATCGTCCCCCTTGTCGCTTTGTGTCAGGGACATGGGAAGGGCGCCCTGCTTTACCTTGTAGGGTCGCCGGTCATCATCGCCGCTGGCATGGGGCTCGGAGCCCTCGTCGGAGCGGGGGGCGCGAAGCTCTTTTTTCTGTTATAAGAGCCCTCTTCTGGGCAGCTAAAACGACCCCATACGGATTTTTTTCTGGATCGTTACAAACTATTTTCAGGAAAAAATGCCAGCCTTTTTAAGAAAACAAGGTAGGTGGAGTCCTCATTTGTGGAAAAATGTTGCAAGAAGTCGCGGAACTGTTTAATACTTAGGTAATGTCCCGCCCTGCCGCTGCAAAATGCATCCTATTCCCCACGCATCGCGCGGACGACATTCATCAGAGCCCTCAGGACCGAAGGATCGCTCCCGGCCCGCTCCACCAGATACCGGACAGCCTCCACGTGGGCGGCGCTGAAATCCTTCAGCAAGACGCCGATAACGGAGATGTCATCGCTCGCATTTTCCTGGATGCCTTCTGCCCCCACTTCCGCGTGGACGCGACCGCGGAGACTCCGCGGGAGGGAATCCTGCATATAAGCCAAGATCAGCGGAGCTCGATGCCGCTCAGGAAACGCCGCCACCATTGATTCAAAAGATTCCGCGGTGGGGAGTTTATCCCCCGACGCATGACGGGTCACCGTGCTCGGAGAGACTCCTATTTTTTTTGCAAGTTGAAGTGAATTTTGGATCCCCGTGTCTGGGGATTCCTTCATAGCCCGGTTCAAAGCCGTGGAAAATGTTGGATAGTTCATAGTAGGGGGTGGGTAGAGGGGGTTCAGTCACTATACGTAAATAATGCATCAAATGCAAAAATATTTATTGAATTAATGTGCATCTGGTGCATAATGCATCCAATGCAATTCATCATCCGCGCCGCGCCTCCCCTCCGCGCCCGCATCCACGCCCCCCGACTAACCGAAACGCCAGCCATGAAAGACTCCAACCTCAAAGCCAGCCAACGTGCCCGCCTCAAAACTGCGCTCGCCAACATCGAGCTCCTCATCAGCGAAATCACCACCCCCACCGCTGCCATGAACAAAATGCAGCTCCGCGAAATGGACCGCCTCACCGAAGCCCGCGGCGCCCTCAAATCCATCCTCCCTGCCTGATATGTCTTCCGCCGCCCTGCTCGCCTCTACGCCCACCGGGATCTTCCCTGCGTGGATCCCCGCCGACCAGTTCGCCCCGTCCACGCCCCGCATCGTCCTCGCCACCGACGGTGAGGGTATCTTCACCGCGGTCTACGAAACCTTCCCCGACTGGCCTTCCGGCGCCCGCTCGGAGTGGTTTGATGCGACCACCGAAGAATCCTTCGACTGCGTCATTATCGCATGGATGGAAGCCCCTCTGCCTCCCGACCACGCCGCCCCCGCGCCTGCGCCCGCGCCGACCTACAACTCTGAGTGTGATGCCGACGGCGCCCCCCGCCCCGCCGAAGAGCGCCCCTCCTGGCTCGACTGCACCGCCCTCGCCATCTGCCACCGCCCCGCCGCATGAAACGCCACCTCTCCCAATTCCGCGCCCTGCTCTCCCAGCTCATCGTCACTGCCCTCTATGCCCTGACCGCCCTCCTCCTCTGCCTCCTCTATCTCATCGCCTCCTTCGTTATCTTCTGTCCCTAATCAATCCACCCCTCCTACCTCCGCATCCTGCCATGTCCCTTCTCGCCATATTCCGCCGTCCCGCCCGCCCCCATGCTCCCTACAACAAGCCCGCGCCGCGGCCGTCCATCCTGAAAACACTCCTCGCCGCCCCGTCTATCAAGCCTGCGCCCCGCAACCGCCCCGAGCAGGCTGCCCTTATCACCGCCCTCGGGCTCACGCCTGTCCCTCAGCCTGAGGACACCATCGCCCCCATCGAGACCGCCCACCTCCCCGGTGACAAAGCCCGCTCCTACTATGACCGCCCCAACAGCGAAGCCGGGAGCCCTGCCTTCCCCAGCCCCTTCGCTGCGGGGAAAGCCCCCACCCTCACCTTCCTCCCCGCCCTCCAAGCCCATTGCGCCGCGCAGGAACAACAGATCGCCCAGCTCACCGCCACCATCGCCGACCTGCAAAACCGCCTCCGCTGGTCCTACGACCGCGAAAAATCCCTCCGCGCCGACCTGCACCGCGCCCTCGAGCGCCTCCCCCTGCCTCCCAACGTCATCCCATTCCCCCGCACCCGCGCCAGATCCCCCCGCCCTGCCGCCTGACCTCAGCCCCGCCCCGCCGCCATGCCTGCCCGCCGCAAACCCGCCCCGCCCCTGCCGCCCCCCGTCTGGCTCGCCGCCACCCCCTACCACACCCGCAAAGTCGTCGCCCTCCTCACTGACGCCCAAGCCCAACACCTCCGCACCCTCGCCCGCCGCCTCAACTGCCTCACCTACGACACCCTCGCCGGCCACCCTGTCGCCAGCACCCGCGCCCTCGTCCAAGCCCTCGCCAGCGGCGCCCTCCACGTCACCCGAAAAAAACCATGATCGCCCTTCCTCCTCCCATCGTCCCCCTGCCTCCCATCCTCCGCGGCGTTCCCGAGCTCACCGTCCACCTGAAGCTTCCCGACCAATTTGTCGCCGCCTGGCTGGATAACTGCACCCCCAGCATCCCCCGCCTCCCTCACATCCTCGCCGGTGGCACCCGGATCTTCCAGACCGCCCACGTCCTCGCCTGGCTGGATGCCCACCACAGCTCCGCCGCCGGCGCCGAGCTCAAGAGCACCGGACAACCACCGACCCGCCGCGCCAATCCCTTCAAAAAAGGAAAACCTGGCACCCCCGCCCTCACCGTCCACGCCGCATGAGATCCCGCCCTCGCCTGCGGGACGGCCCCGGCCCTGCCATCCCTGCTGACGTCATCCCTGCCTGGACCGCCGCCAGCCCCACCCTCCGCCAGCTCCGCCGCGGAGTCCGCTTCCTCAGCCGGCAAAAACCCATCGGAGCCCTCGCCTTCCTCTTTGAGGTCGCCGGCTCGCCCTATCCCGTCAGCCTGGAAGAAATCTGCGTCAGCCTCCGCGCCAACCCCAATGTCGTCCGCGTCTGGAAGCGCCTCCTCACTGACGACAAATTCATCCAAGTCGCCCTCGGGAAGTCCGAAACCTGCGGGCGCCCTGTCCAATACTACAGCCTCACCCCCGCCGGCTACGCCTACCTCATCTCCCTCGCTGCCAAAGCCAAACCCACCAAAACACCCACCCTATGACATCCAGAACCTCCCTCACCGCCAAAATCATCGCACAGCGCGCCTTATTCCGCCAACACCTCAGTCAAGCCCCTGACGGACTCACTGTCCCCGAGCTTGCCCACCTCACCAAAGTCCATGAAGCCGACGTCCTCGCCCAGCTCGGAGCCCTCCTCGAGCTCCAGCAAGTCGAGCGCATCCCCCTTCCCGGATCCACCCGCGGAAAATGGCTCGCCCGCCAGTCATCCCCCCGCACCGCCTCCAAACCCGCCGCCGCATGAAAACCAAAGAGGAGACATCTGATTACCATAGGGCCTACCGCGCAAACCACCGCGAAGAGCTATTGGTGAAGAAAGCTGCCTACTATAAAAAGAACCGTGAAGAAATCCGCGCAAAAGCGAGATTGAACCGCGAAGAAATCCTCGCGCAAAAACGGAGGTATCGCGCAGTAAACCGGGACCGTTTAAGGCTCGATGAAAAAAAATGGAGATTGCAAAACAAAAACAAAATCCGGCTCCAAAATGCGGCATCTTATAAAAAGGACATTGGTAAAAGCCGTTTGAAAAACAAAACATATCAAGCTGCAAATAAAGATCTGATTAGCAGCAAAAAACGCGAAGGGTTTAAATCGCTTTCTAATCAATATATAAAATCCGCTATAAACAGCATTACCGGTCTGCCTTTTAAAAGCATACCCCCGCTTCTTGTCGAAATTAAACGTGCCCACCTTGAATTAAAACGACTCATCAAAAACCATGAAAAAGCCAATTAATAACGCCAACGACCTCCTGTCTGAGCTGATCGGGGTCTTCGAGATGGTCCGCGACGACCCCCGTCGCATCCACCAAGCAAAAGAAGCGACGAATACCGCCGGGAAAATCATCAGTCTTTTGCAGACGCAAATGGTCTATGACGCTGCAAAAAAGCAGCGGCCCGACATTCCCTTCCTTGATTCACCTCTCTCTCTCGGAAGGGCCCCTCTTGCCCTTCCTGCAACCATAAAAGCCTGACCTCTCCTCCTTCCTGCGCCATGGCTACCCATCACCTCACCAAAAAAGGCCCCCCGCCCGCCGCCGACTGGGAATCCCCGCACCTCCGCCAAGCCGCGGTCGAATACACCCTCCAGCAAATCGGCGAGCTCCCCGCCCGCCCCTCCGCCCGCCCCGCCTATCAGCTAAAGCTCGCCCCCATCGCCGTCCGCCTCCAGGTCTCCCCTGCCGACCTCCTCCTCTGGCTCGCTGACAAATCCCTCCTCCCCGCCTACGCCGACCGCCCCTCCACCTCCCAGCGCCAGACCGCCGCCCACAGCCCCCTCGCCGCCTACGAGACCGCCGACGTCTCCAGCTACGACGACGCCCTCAGCACCCTCGCCTCCAGCTCCCTCCACATCCCCCCCGGCGCCCTGCCGGATACCCTGCGAGATCCCCTCTCCCAACTCATCGCCGAAGAAGACGGCGTCCTCTCCAACGACGAGCGCCTCGAGCTCGCCACCCTGCTCGAGTCCGGCTCCCTCCTCAGCAAGTGCGAGCGCCTCGCCATCGCCTGCCTCCTCCGCGGCTCCGAGCTCGCCGGCCGACGCGAAACCGTCCGCGCCGTGCTCGACTGGATCGTCCCGCCCAACGGTGGGGAAGTCACCGAAATCTGGGAGCTCTCCCAGACCGACCTCACCGCCCCCCTCGGCTCCACCTACCGCTACGAGCCCCTCCTCCACCCCCTCCCCGGTTATGGGGAGACGGGACGCTGCCGCCTTGTCATCGAGACCCCTGCTGGCGCCACCTACCGCGTCATCCCCTACTGCCGGGTCAAGGGAACCTCCCGCACCGCCCGCTCCCAAGAGATCCGGATCATCCGCCTCCGCCCCGTCAAGCGGTTCGCGCGCGACCACGTCCTCCATCAATTCGCCCTCCTCGCCTCCCTCGTCCGTCAAGACGAGCGCAACGGTAAAGAGTGGGCCGACCTCTTCGGAGTGAAAAGCGGCAAAGCCCTCGTCTCCTATCACAAAAAGAAACTGGTGCAACGCATCCAGACCGCCACCGATAGCAAGGTGGGATTCCGCAACACCCGCCACAAGCCCGACCCGCGCAAAGGAACCAAGATCGACCAGCCCAACCTCCCGCTCTAACGTGCCATGGCCCACGATCTCGAATCCATCCGCGCCGCCGTGTGCCTCCAAAGCCTCTGCGAAGCCGATGGAATCCAGTTCCGCACCGAAGGCCCCAACGTAAAAGCCCCCTGTCCATTCCACGCCGAGCGGAGTGGTTCCTTCACCATCCACGGAGCCTCGCCCCAGCGCGCTCACTGCTATGGATGTGGGTGGAGTGGTGACATCTTCGCGTATTGGTGCGAGCAGCACGGCTACCAATCCACCGACAAGGAGGGATTCAAACAAGCCGTCGAAGCCCTGGCCCAGCGCGCCGGCATCGCCGCCCTCGCCCAGCCTGCCCAGAAGCCCAAGCCTAGCGCGCCCGCCCCCATCGCCGCCACGCTCGCAGACCGCCGCCGCCCCTGGCTGCCCCCCATGCGCCAGCTCCGCCTCGCCGAGATCCACCAACTCGCCACCCTCCGCGGTCTCAGCATCCCCGCCCTCAAAGCCGCCATCGACGACCAGCGCCTCGGTTATTCCCTCTGGCCCGTCACCGGAGACGGCCCCGACTCCCGCTCCCACCCCTCCTGGTGCATCACCGACCCCACCCGCTGGGTCGCCCAGTTCCGCCGCCTCGACGGTGGTCTCTACGAAGGTGTGGATGGTAACAACTTCAAATCCTACAGCACGAAAAACGTGTGCTGGCCCGTCGGAGCCGCCCAAACCGGAGACAGCCAGCAAATCATCCTCGTCGAGGGGGGCGCCGATATGCTCGCCGCCTATCACCTCCTCCACGCCGCCGGTCAGCTCCACGCCGTCGTCGTGTGGTGCTTATTCGGTGCCAGCGTCCGCCTCTGCACCGAAGCCCTCGAGTTCGCCCGCGGTCGCCGCGTCCGCATCTTCGCCGACAACGACGCCCCCCAGACCAAGACCTTCAAGCACCGCCCGCCTATCACCATCCGCCCCGGCCTCGAGGGCGCCGCCCGCTGGGTCGACCAGCTCCGCAGCGCCGGCGCCGCCGCCGTGGACGTCTACGACCTCCAGCCCCTCGGGGAAGAAATCGGAGACCTCAACGACCTCGTCAAAGCCGGGATCGAAGACCTCGACCTCGACCACCTCCTCACCTTTTAGACTCCCGCCTCCCCGCCCCTATGGTCCCCACCGCATCCCCCACCCCTTCCCCCGAAAATAAGCGCCGCGGTCGAGTCGGAGTCGTCATTAAAACCGACACCCTGCACGCCGCCGAATTCATCGAAGGCGCCGCCCTGCCGCCTTCCGCCCCTCCTTCCGCGCCGCTGCCCGCCAACGTCATCCCATTCGTCAATCCCCTCCTGACAGCTGAAGACCTCGCCCGCCTCGCCGCCGCCGACGCCCTCGAGCTCGAAGACGCCAAGCGGAAACTCGCCGCCGGCGCCAAGATCACCCCCCGCGAGCGAAAACTGCTCAACACCGCCAAGGACAACCAAAGCCGCCCTCATCACGATCCGCCCTCCGCCGCCTTCGACCCTGACAAGATCGCCGCCAGCATCAACGCCTGGTGGGTCAATGGTGACGGTTCCAACTATCAACTCAAAGACACCTCCTCCCATTGGCTCCGTGTCCCAGAGACGAAGCTCCTGCTCGCCCTCCAGCGCCGCGGGGTCCCCGGTTACCCCGTCGCCGGGGAGCCCATCTCCCGCCTCGACCAGACCGTCCTCCACATCATCGAGCACCGCACCCTCGACCGCAGCATCGAAGCCATCGCCGGTTATCAAGACGGGGTCCACGCCATCAAGGGGAGCCGTGTCCTCGTCCGCCGGGGCCCTCAGCTCGTCACGCCGAAAGCCGGGGAGTGGAACACCATCCACGCCCTGCTCCGCGGCCTGCTCCTCCTTGAGGACCCCGCCTGCGAGACCCCCTACGTCCAGATCGACCGCTTCCACTATTGGATGAGCCGCGCCGTCGAAAACCTCTACAACTCCCCCGGAGTCCGCTTAAACTCCCAGATCCTCATCCTCGCCGGCCCGCATGGGTGCGGGAAGTCCCGCCTCCAGCACATGGTTATCACACCGCTCCTCGGTGGGAGATCCGCCGACCCCTCCCGCTATCTATTCGGGGAGACTACTTTTAATAGTGGATGGATGGGACGCGAGCACCTGCTCATCGAAGACCCTCGCCCCAGCATGAAAATGCTCGACCGCCTCCAGCTCGCCCAGCATTTGAAAGCCCTCTGCGTCAATGAAGACCAGTCCCTTCACGCCAAGGGAGCCGACGAGTTCGGAGTTGACGCCGAGTTCACGGTCTCCGTCAGCATCAACGACGACCCCGACTCCCTCCGGATCCTGCCTCCGCTCACGCCCGACATCATCGACAAGATCCTCCTTTTCCAAGTCGGCAAGAATCCGCTGCCCATGCCCACCCGCACGCCGGCCGAGCGCAAAGCATTCCAGCAAGCCATCCACGCCGAGATCCCCGCCTACTGCCACTACCTGCTCCACGAGTGTGTCGTGCCCGACGAGCTAAAAAGCGACCGCTTCGGGGTCCTTCACTACCAAGAGCCCAACCTCAAGCTCATCCTCTGGGAAGATTCCCCCGCCTCCGAGCTCCTCGCCCTCCTCGACACCGCCCAAGTCCTCACCGACACCGCCGGCTCTCTCGACAACCGCCGCCCCTTCTACCAGACCGCCGCCACCTTCGACGCCGCCGAGCACCTCCTCGCCTACCCCCTCACCCGGAAAGACAGCGCCGCCGCCCGCCTCCAAGCCCGCGCCGCCGCCGAAAACAAGCGCCTCTGGGTGGGCTCCTATCAGGAGCTCCAGTCCCAGCTCGAGACCTGCCAGCACCGCGGCATTGCCAAAAAGCTCATCGACCACAACGCCGTCACCCGCCTCCTCTCCCGCCTCGCCGAAGACCACCCCGACCGCGTCGCCCCTCACCGGACATCCACCGCACGCTTGTGGTTTATCCTTGCGCCTGAGCCCACCCTCGCCGAGCCTGACCCCGTCATCAACTGACCCCAATGACGCCGCCCGCACAGGGTAAGCTAGACAGCCGTCATCGCCTAAACCGCTGAGACTCAACCAGTCCGCGCCCCCGATGACGCCATGACGCCAAAAAGCGCCAATCCACGCCCCGTCGTGTCGTCGCACCGTCGCCGCCTCCCGACGCCCTCTGTCGTCCCCTCTTCCTTTAACTGTCGTGTGGATTCATTAAAAATGCAGTCATCCCGTCATCGCCCCCGCCAACGCCCTAAGAATCAACCCCGTAACCGATGACAGCATCCTCACCCACCCCGCGCATCCCTGTCATCAAGGCAGGGGGGGGGTGGGTAAGGAATCTATTCAAACCCCCAATTTTCCCCTGCGGGTTCCCGCGA
>JAUKPQ010019347.1:0-11015 GCA_032273045.1 Chloridella minuta
CCCACATGGTCTAGCTTGATGAAAGGGTCAGCAAAAACGCTGCCCCCGTGCTTCCGCCAAAGATCGCAGAAGTAATAGTCTTCGGACAATAACGCGCCCGTCTCGTCGATACTGGTAGCAAAGAACTCGTGTGTCAGAGGATGCACATACTCTCCCTCTGCGTTCTTGTAGGTCCCGATCCGGTAGGTCGGGGTATGCGCTTTCAGGGCTTCCAGCACACTACGTTTAATGAGCATAAAGCCTGTCCCGCCGTGGCGAATCTCGATGAGCCCCTGCTCGTCTGTCAGGACTTGCTCTTCACCCACGGTGTTGAACACAAAGGACCCGGAGTACTGCTTAAGGTTAGTCTTCCCCGCTTTCGCGGCTTCCTCGATGCGGTCCCAAGCGATTTCCTTCTTGGGGTAAACACCGCAGATCACGTCCTTGTCTGCCTGCATGAGCCGCCAGATCGCGTCTCCACCGAAGCTGATATCTGCATCGACGAACATGAGGTAGTCAAAGTCATGAGCTAGGAAGAGCCGGGCAAGTTCGTTGCGGGCGCGGGGGATGAGGCTCTCATTCATGAGCTGGGACCAGAAGACATGGACCCCTTTTTCCCGCATCGTCGCCACGGTGCTGAGTAGCCCCTGCACGTAGTGCCCGGTACACATACCGCCGTACATAGGCGTGGCCAGCATGATCTTGGGGGCTTTGGCTTCTTCAGTCATTCTTGGCCTTCTTGGTTGCGTCTAGGTGGCATTTCATGCAGCGGCGGTGTGCCATGTTGTCGGCGACCAGAACCCACGTTGTCTCGCTGTTGCCGTGTTTGTCGCAGCTGTAGTTAAGCCGTGCGCGAGGTTTTCCGAACAGCCAGTTGATAACCGCAGTGAACAACTTCGAGCTCCTCGGCATAGATGTTGACGAACGCGTCCACCGCTGGTTTGGGGCGGTGGAGAATGTCGCGGGACGGGCCCCAAAGGTAGTCATCGAAAACAAGGACGCCTCCATCCTTCAGCAAGGGCCACGCCAGACACGCATCCGAGAGAACGTCCCGTGCGAGGTGCGACCCGTCTATGTAGACAAAGTCAAAATTAGATTGACCGGCGAGGGACGTCAAGGCGGTGTAGGACGATTCTTTGACTTTTGTTACGACCACGGGGTTGACGGCCTTAGCCATACTGACGTTGTGGTTAAACCGAATTTCCGCGCCGTTCATTTCTCCGTTCGTGTGCTCCTCGCCGCCCTCCCATGTGTCTACGCAGATAATCTCGGCGTCTGCGTTCATGAGGTTTTCGATAGTCCAGACAGCGCTGCGCCCTTCGAAGGAGCCAATCTCAAGGAACCGCTCCCGGTCAGGGAGAAGGGTGGCGAGTTGCTGCCACACCTCCGGAGCCCAGTGAAACCAGTCTTTCGTGTAGTCATACCGGCTCATTTGAAGAGCCCCCTAAGCGCGTTGCCCATACCCTTCGGCGGATCAGCGGCGTTGCGGTAAGACAGGAGGGCTTTCTCGGCTGTGGTAAAATCGTAAGTGCCGTCCTGTGTCTTAGGCGTGCCATCCAACAACTCGGCCATTAGCTGCTCATGCAGGGCGTCCATGCGGAAGCGGTTGAGTTTCATCGTGAGCGCCATTCCTTCTGCGGGTGACGCTGCAGCCAGCATCGTAGCCACTAGCGTCTCCCAGCGGAAACCTCGGGGTCGGAACTCCTCGGGGTGCGTCTCCATACGCGCCAGCATAAGCTGGACCGCAGGGTGTAGCCCATTAACAGTCTCCATAACTTGCTCCATATCCTGCCTCACAATCTAGGGGTAACTCGGGTGCCCACGTGGGTCTCACTCTCATACACTCTTGGACATAGTCAAGGGCTTCTTGGGCTTCGTCTTCGGGGGCGATGCAGCCGATGCTGTCGTGCACCGTCATGACCACGCGGTAGCGCTTAGCCACTCGGATCATTTGCTCACCGATAACAATGCGCGCTAGCCCCTGAGAAATATTCTCCGTCCCCGCCCCGCCCCATATATGTTTAGGGAGAGTAGAACGTCCCTTCTTGGTGTCATAGACCAACCCAACTTTGCCGCTCTCTTCGTCGTGCTTGCGCCGCATGTTGGGGTATTTCAGGCGCAGTCCGTTGGGCAGTACGATGCCGTTGTTGCCGTCTACCAGCAGCAGACCATCTCGACCCAAGCGCATACGCTCGTTGTCGGTTACCGCCTCAAGAGCTCTGTCCACCTTGCGCCAGAAAGCCGGGATCATGGGGTAGGTTTCGCGGTAGGTCCGCACAATGTATTCGGCGTCTTCGTCAGTAATGGTCACGCCTGTCTGCTGCTTGACGTACAGCTTGAACTTACGCCAACCCAAACCGTATCCACACCCTAGAACTGCTGATTTCGCAACACGCCTTTGTTCTCCCGTAACGTCTTCCAGCGCCACGCCGTAAATCTTCGTGGCCATGATCTTGTAGACGTCTTCACCGGCGTCAAAAGCAGCGACAAGGTCGTCCTGCCCCGCCAACCACGCAAGAGTGCGGGCCTCAATCTGGGACGAGTCACTGTCGATAAACACGTAGCCGTCAGGGGAACCAACAGCCTTCTTCAGCTGCGACCCACGCGGCAGGTTCTGCAGGTTGATCTTGTCTTCGCCCGACCAACGCCCGGTGTGCGCGCCGTAATAGCGCAGGGGCACGGGGAACCTCCCCCGCTTGGACAGGCCGATGAACCGCTCAGTGCGGGTCTCTTCCAGTGTCGACTTCACACCCAGCCTTGCAGCGACCAGCGCCTGCACAAGAAAATCTTCGTGCTCAAGCAACTCTTTGAACGCTTCGTCGTTCTTGGAGAAGGCGTAGGTCTCCTTGCCCGTGGTGGGGCTTAGCTTCATGGGCGGCTCTACGCCCCGTGCGCGCAGCAGGTCTGCGAACTGCGGGTTACTCATAAGCTGGCTCTTATCCACCAGCACCTTGCTCAAGAGCGCTTCCTTCTTGGCCTGCACTTCGCGTAGGTGGTCTGCGAGGAGGGAGGCGTCGAGCTTCAGCACCGGCTCTGTGAACATTCGGACGGTTAAGTCCACCAACTTAAACTCGTCGAGGGGGAAGCCTATATCGACCAGCGTGTCGAACAGTGTGCGCGTGAGCTCCACGTCGTTGATGCAGTAATGACCGTAGCGACGTAGCTCCTCCGGCGCGAAGTCCGCGCGGCGCTTCCCTAAAGCCTGTATTACTTCCGTACCCTTCTCCCCGATGCCGAAGTACTCGGCCAGAGACTTGAGACTAACACTGGTGTTAGCACCAACGAGTGCACGTGCCATAGACAGAGTATCCACGATCCGCTTGGGGCGAATACCGTAACGCCAGTTAAGGATAGCCATGTCGAAGATGGCGTTGTGCGCGATGGCTACACTATTTGCCCAGTCGTACCGGTTAAGGAACTCTTGGGTCGCATCGTCGTCACCCGAGAACCAGACAGTATTCCCGTCGTTCACCTTAACAGCTACGCCGATAGTCTCGAACTGCGGGTCGCGGATATAAGATTCCACCGTCGTGCGCGAAAGAGAATAGGACTGCGAGTAGAACGTCTCCATGTCCAAAACTATAATATCCATGGCTTTATTCGTTTGGTTGCTCATATCAGTAGTCCTGTCGCTGCCATAACCCGTGAATCCACTTTTGGTCGCTCTCGTCGCACGCGTACCCCCGCCCTTCCCTAGTTGCCCACCACCCCGCACCGCGAGGGGTTAACGACGACGTGTCCATCCGCTCCGCTAGCGGGCCTTGTTCTGTGTAGTGCAGCTGACCATCGAAGAGCAGTGGCCAGAGGAGGAGTTTGTCAGTCATTTCTGTCCGCTCCCTCCGTAGCCGTAGCCGTAGCCGTAGCCGTCGCCGTCGCCGTTGCCGTAGCCGTTGGCGTAGCCGTAGCCGTTGGCGTAGCCGTAGCCGTAGCCGTAGCCGTCGCCGTAGCCGTTGCCGTAGCCTCTGCCGCTGCCGTTGCCGTAGCGCAGGCGGTTAGAGCAAGTGTTTGTCTTCAGCTTGCCTTCGAAGAGGAGCGGCCAGAGGAGGACTACGTCCTCATTCATCGAGCTCATGGAGCATGTCTTCCAGCGTCTCTGCTAGGACCAAGGCCAACTCACCGTCGCCTTCCGGGGGAACTTCCATGCCCAGCGTGATCAGGCGTTTGACGGGCAGTTGGCGGTAGTAGTTGCGGTCCTTGAGCAGGTCAGCAGAGGCGGGGCGACAGGGGCGACAGGCGGCGCAGTTGAACACCTTCTCTGTCTTCTCATCCCAGCCCACCGTGGCCCCCTTGGGTAGCTTCGCGCCGCACCTGCACTGGTCAGCCTTCTTAAGGAACTGCATCAGCTGCCTCCTTCGCCCGGCGAACAAGTTCGCCAAAACATTTCAGGAGCGACGTTTCAGAGCGCGCCGCTAGCTCTCGCAGGAGCTCTAGGTCTTCCCCGTAGACGTTAATCGACTTGATCTTGACCTTCTGTGCGAAGGTCGCGCGGTGGCGTTTCCGCGCCGCCTCTTTTTCTTCTGGCGTGAAGTACTTCCTCGGGCGACCCCGTCCACGCTTCTGTTCAGTAGTGTCCATGTTGGTTTCCTCCTAACAGGTGTTAGCCTTAGCTTCCGAAGGTCTTGGCCCAGCCCGCGCTGCTGCACGGGATGACAGCGATCAGCGCGATGCCCGCGATGGACACGACCGGCGCGGGCGCATCAATGATCGTATCCTTGGTCGGGCCGTCCACCAGTTGGTTGAGCCCCTTGGTGGTGCCCCACGTGTTGATGACGCGCGCGTCGGTGCAGTGCAGCCACGCGGAGTCTTGCTTGACGCTCTTGGCGATCCAGACGTGGCCGTTGGTGGCGACGACGATGCAGGGGCGGTCGGCGATTTCGATGTTGCTCATGGTAGTCCCTTTGTTGTGTGCGCTACGCGCGCTCTTTGATTAATCGGATGAATTCCGACGCTGCGCCCACGTTGAACTCGTTGACGACAAGTGCGGTGCCTCCCGCTCTGCGTATGCTCTCTATCTCTACGTCTTGCAGGGCGGTCGTCTTGCCCTTCCCAGCCTTGCACTCGATGGCGAGGAAGTTACCGTCTACGCAGCAGATTATGTCGGGAACCCCGCTCCTCCCCATGCCGTAGGTGGCCGGGAAGAAGTAGTAGACGTTGTTCGCCTTAAGCACCTTAACCACGCGTGCTTTGACCGCGCCCTCCGGGGTCGTCGCCATAGCTGCCTCCTATTTGCCTCGGTGTGTTTTATCCTTCTTCTTTGTACACAGTCAAGAACAGATCGGGGCTACACCGCACCCCAACGCCGTCGTAGGCGTCACCGTCCTGCGCGAGTTTGAGCAGGCCGACGTTAGTGCGCAGCTGGAGAGGGAGAGTGTCGTCAGTGAAAGAGTGCGTAGCGGTGGGTGCGGTCAGCGGCCCGTGGATTACCCAGTATTTGTCCTTGTCGCGGACGACGCCAACCCTGCCGGTGTGTGTATTAAAGACCCCAAAGAGCGCCTCTTTGTCGTAGGCGGCTTCGAGTTCCTCGATACCTGTGATGGACAGAGACGTAGCGGCGGTTAGGACTACCTCTCTGTGTTCCTTGATGAGGGTGGGCATGAGTCTGTTGACGATCAGACGCTCCTTGCGTCTGGCGTTATGCTCAGCGGAATATATCAGACTATTAAACAGCGCCTGTAGTTCGTCGCGCTTGGCGTTCAGGCTCTCCTCTTCCGTCTCTGGGGCGAAGTACTGCTCCACCAGCTTGCGGACCTTGGCGGCGTCTTTCGACGCCATGCCTTCGCCCTTGCTGATAGCGCTCCAGATCCTAGCGTTCTTGATCTTAGCGATGGTGGCGTAGTTGCGGTACGTCGTTACGATATTTCCAAGCTCTTCGGTGCCCTTGTACACAGTGAAGGTGCGAGCGGACGGGTCGGTAGTCACGAAGCTCCAGTCAGGGTGCCGCCGCGCGAGGGGGAGGATAACATCTGTTAGCGGGTCAGTAAGGGTGAGGTGGTCGAACGCACTCTCGGGGACCGGCTTGCCGCCGTCGTCGTAGCGGTACACCACGTTGACTGGGCAGTCGGGTAGAACTCTGAAGTTAATCGCCATGTTGTGTTGCTCCTTGTTTGTTTCTTGCTCTCAGTCGTTCAGCGCCAACCGGCACAGCACTTCGTCGTTCGGTGAGGGGGGCTTCTCTGTGTTGTTCTTTATCCAATCTTTGACCGTCGACCATACAAGGAGAGACCCAAAGACGTTGGGTTTCCAGAACGTAGCGCCGCTCGTCTTTTTGTGCAGTTTTAGCCCGCTAGCGCCGCTGTGAATTGCGAGCGTCAACCCGGCTTTGCTGTTCCTTAGGTGGTAGATTGTTTCGGTCGGTACCGTGGCGTCGGGCTCCCACCGATCAGCCCGGTTGCGTAGGCTGTAGGCGAGGGCGCAGGCGGCGCGCCCGTAAAAGAACTCCGCCAGTTTGCCGTATGGCTTGTCCATTGTTGCTCCTTCTTTACCAGTCGTAAGCAGAAAGGACGTCGTCGAGCCGGGACTTGACGTCGATGCGTGCGGCAGCGCTCTCCTTGATATCGCCCATGTCCAGCCCGCCGATGGCGCGCTCCAGCTTCTGCCGGGCTTCCTCCAGCTTGGGGTCCTTGGTCAGGTTGAGGTGCGTCAGCAGCCCGCACAGGTCCTGCGCGTTGGTCAGGAACGTGTCGTGGTAGCGCTTCTTGGTCTCGCTGCTCTCGTCGTCAGACAGCTTCTCCGACATGTAGACCAGCATGTCGTGCAGCTTGGACCACGGCTCCTTCATGGCGTCAGCCAGCCGGTCGTTGAAGGCCACGTCATAGTCGCGCTTCATCTCGTCCAAGTCAGCAGCAGAGACGTCGAGCCGGAAGTCCCCTGCCTCGGGGACGGGAGAGAACACCAGCCGGAAGCCGAACTTGTCCCGCACTTCTTCCACGGGGGGATAGTCCGAGACGTTGAACATCAGACCAAGGTTGGCCTGTGCCCGTGCGACGTGCACGTCGTACTCGGAGAGGAAGGAGTCAACCAGACCCATCAGGTGGTCGCGCCGCTTGTTGGCCTCAGATTTATAATCCAAAAACGCAGACGTAGGCAGGAGCCTAGCCCCCTTGTCTGCCCACGGCAGAGTACGTGCATTGTGCCAAGAACGAAGGCCCGCTGCAGCGTCGGAGATTTCCTTGCGCTTGGACGTACCCGCCATAAGGTTCTTGTGGAACACGCCAGCCGAGGTGCTGGCTGCGTTGTCTTCCGTGACTGTACGGGTCACGCTCTTGTCCACGATCTTCGCGGTCCAGACAGAGATATTCATTTCCACCAGAACGGCGGAGGAGGTGATGCTCATTGTAGTCGTTGCCTCTTGTTGTGTTGCTCTTAACCTAACAGGTGTTAGTCCTTAGGCATCTTGCCCGCCAGCTTGGCGATGCGGTAGTGGTCGTCCGTGATCAGGCGCAGGGAGCCCACGTCTCCGCCGTGCTTGTTGACGTCGTCCGCTGCGTCCCAGATGTGGTAGCTGGTGCCACCCTTGTCCTCTTCGCGCCACTTGGTGTCGTAGCGTTCGGCGTTCGCCATCATCTGAAGCAGGGCCAGTGCGGCCTCCGGCTCCATGACGTAGCTGCGGTATCCAATGCTGATAACGGCTTTCATGTTGTGCCTCCTAATCGTTGATATGAATGGTCTTGCCGACAGTAGCCATCGCACCGGGATTACCCGCGACAACCCACAGAACAGGAACCCCATTCCAGTTGCCTCCCCAGTTAGGAACGAACCCATCGGTAAGAATTATTACGCACTCAGGGCGCAGCTGCTTCTCCTCGATGTACTTCTCCACGCAAGCGGGCTCAGTGCCGCCTCCGCCCTTCGGCTTGGTCGACGCGACCAGACCCTCCAGTTCGCTCGCCTCATAGACTTCATGCCCTGCCACGCGGCTGTCCCAGTAGATCATGTCCACATGCGAGGGGCGCACCTCTTCGCAGATAGCCTTGACCTCGGACAGGAAGGTATTGAGCTCCTTGGCCCCGATGCTGCCCGACGTATCCACACCGACCACGACACGACCGATGGTCTCGCCGATCCACGACGGCATGTAGATGCCTTGGCTCATGTAACGCCTGTTAGGCCGAGCCCATGACGTCGAGTCCTTGGCAGAGCAGGTAGCCTTGACGAACTCCCGAAGCTGGTCCTTCCAGTTGATCTGCGGAGCCAGCAGGTCGCCAAGCTCCCGAGACATGTTGCCCGCGCCCTTGCCGTTCAGCTTCTTGTGCAGGGCCTCACCTTGCCGGATGGCTTGGTCAAGCTCGCGGTCGAGCTCCTTCTTCTCCTCGGCAGAAAGCTCCTTGGCTCCCTCCCAGTCGTGGTAGTCGAAGCTACCGCCGCCTTCTCCCTCTCCGCCGGGCACGCCGCCTTCGCCGCCCCCATCGCCGCCGTTCCTCTTCTCCTGCTTCAGCAGGTCGAACACCTGCTTGGTGTTCATGCCCTTGTACTTGGGGTCGTAGAGGACGAAGACCTCGCCGTTACGCTTGGGCAGGGTGACGAGGGCCTCCTCGGGGTCGAAGGACATGATCATGAGGTTGATGACGTAGTCCGTGGCGAGGTTAGCCAGCCTAGCGTTCTCCTCGAACAGCTTGCGCCAGACAGAGAGTTGGCGAAGCGCCTTGTGCATAGCCTCATGCAGCACCACGAAGTGGAGCTCCCGCTCATCGAGCCCGTCCACGAAGCTCTGACCGTAGTACACGTCGCGCCCGTTGGTCATCGCCGTTGGACACACGCTGTCCGCCACAACCTCGCACTTGCCGACCATGAAGATGCCCGACCACAAAGCGAACTTCGGGTTACGCATCAGGGTAATGTGCGCCTTCTTGAGACGCCGTTCAGTCTTGGTATCCGTCACTGTCGTTGCTCCTAACAGTTGTTAGTGTTTAAAGTCTAATCAGAGAACATCCTGATTTTGGGCGACCCAGCTCGCGAACTCCTTGTTACCGAAGGCCAGCGATGCCTTGGCCGGGTGCTTAGACAGAGATACAGCGAACACAGCTTGCCACTCGGTATCCATGCGCTTGAGGTACTCCATGAAGCCGGGCAGGGACTGCTTGTCCACGCGAGACACTGCACCGAAGACGAGAACAGCACAGGCCCCGGCGCTGTCCGGCACAGCCGCGTTCTTGGGGTCTTCCACGATGGTCTTCCACGGCGGCAGCTGGTCCTGATAGGCGATGGACGCTTGCATATCCCGAGCCGCAGCTTCGCCGATGGTGCCAGCCAGAGCGGCCACAAGGGAGTTCTCGTCGTAGTGCTTGCGGTTAGCCACGATATCGGAAGCAGCAGCGAGCGAGCGCGGGCTGACGAAGGCTTCCTGCATCTTCTTGGGCTGGAAGATATAGGGGTTCTCCGACTGGTCGCCGTCGAGGTAGGACGCCAGAGCGTGCGGGTAGTTCTTGACCCAGACGATAACCGAGGGGTCGATATCGTTCTGGACTGCCCAGTCCATCCACTCTTCGGCGTCGGGCTTGCGCACGTGCAGCGTCGTCACACGGTTCTTGGTGTGCGCCTTGAGGTTGTCGCCGACGCCGTCGCTGGACATGTTGCTGGTCAGGAACACGATGGACCCTTCGGGCAGGGACACGTCGCCGAGACGCGGGTTGGTCGCCTCCAGCAGCGGGTGGAGCATATTCTGGACAGGCTGCATCGCCTTGGCGAACTCATCGAGCATGATGCAGACGGGCTGACCAAGGTGGATACCGAAGCGAGCGTTGGGGTAGTAGCGGGTGACCTTGGCCTCGTGGTCCATCACAGGCATGGCGATATCGCCGAGGTCCATGCACTGCGCATCCACGTAGGAGAACAGGTAGTGGGAGAGCAGCTTCTTGATCATCACCTCAAGCGAGGACTTACCTATGCCTGGCTCCCCTCGCAGGAGGAAGCGACGACGAGGGTTGGAAGCGATGAGGACCGCTGCTTCCTTGAGGGACACGGTGGTGCCGAAGTTGATAGCGGACATTGTGTTGCTCCGTTGTGCCTAACACTTGTTAGGGCTTGCTGACGTCTGGCTCGCCGGGAGAACTTGCCTCTCTCCTCAGCTTGTATGTATTATATACTAAGTAGTTTCTTATGTCAAGTCGACTCGTTAGCGATTTTCACAGGCTGGCGGTGGACACCGGCACGTCGGCTAGCACCACAGCGACGTCGTAGCGTTTGCGCGCTTTGAGCACGGCAGCGGCCTTGGTCTGTGCTTCGTATGAGCTAGTCGCCCACACCTCTGCACGTTGGTTCTTGTAGAACGCCACGTAGGGGCGCTCGGGTTTGTCAGGCGTAATCATGTTGCTCTTCCTTCAGGGTTTGTTTCGTTTCCCTCCGCTCGTTCTTCCAGAACGCACGCTTGCCGTGGGGGCGTAGGTGTTTCAGCCACTCGGCTCCCTTGGTACTCATCGCCCGGCCAAAGCCGAGATAAACGTCACCATGAGCAGGGTGCAGACGACGGCGATGACAGCGGACACAGCATAGTCCCCGTCACCCGTCTCATGCCGTCTCCCGATCATGAAGCCGAGTTTAAGCGTAGCTCTAAACGCCAGCCACCAGCTGCCCAGCGCCGCTAGAAAGTAAATTACTGAAACCGCCAATGTCGTTGCTCCTTAGGTTTGTTTGTTTCCGCTAACAGGTGTTAGCCGTCGCCGTAGCCGTCGCCGTAGCCGTAGCCGTAGCCGTAGCCGTCGCCGTAGCCGTTGCCGTTGCCGCAGCCGTTGCGCAGGTAGTTGTTGTCAGTCTTCAGCTTGCCTTCGAAGAGCAGCGGCCAGAGGAGTAGCTTGTCAGTCATTTCTGTCCGCTCCCTCCGTAGCCGTAGCCGTAGCCGTAGCCGTCGCCGTAGCCGTTGCCGTTGCCGCAGCCGTTGCGCAGGTAGTTGTTGTCAGTCTTCAGCTTGCCTTCGAAGAGCAGCGGCCAGAGGAGTAGCTTGTCAGTCATTTCTGTCCGCTCCCTCCGTAGCCGTAGCCGTAGCCGTAGCCGTCGCCGTAGCCGTTGCCGTTGCCGCAGCCGTTGCGCAGGTAGTTGTTGTC